>JAZHYW010006873.1:0-140000 GCA_037355805.1 Ixodes ricinus
GTATTTCTGAGAAAGTGCATGCCCCTGAGGATGATGTTGACGCATCGTACGGCCTGGCCCATATTAACTTTTCCACATAAGGACAGTCTCCCATACATAACTCCACAGTCAGAGTTAATATACTTTTAGGTCACGTCTCACGCTGCATTAGTCTTCCCTGTCGCACTGCGAGTTTATTTTGGAGTAGAGCCTCGTTAGCTTCTCTGGAGCCAATGCGCTTCGGCTCAAACAAAACTTCCAAAAAAGAGGAATCCTTTCCTGTTGTTCTAGCGCCACCCTAAACAAGTTATGTTCTCATTCAGCAGCGGAGATTTTCGATACGCCAACATAACGGCTCAAAACTTCCATCGTTCCTACTTCCATCCTATCAGTTGTGACTGAATGCATAATCATATCTATCATCTAACCGAACAAGAGAGAGTAGAAAGGAACGGCACAGACCTGCGGTCATCCCATACATACATCGAATCTCACAGAGCTTCAAGTGAGCCGCATCCAAGTATAATGTACGGGTGGTGCAATCTGCTGCAGACAAGCCTAACAAGGCTCTGCCCCATATTAAACTCACAGCGCAACAAGGCGGACAAGTGTAGCGTGAGACATGCCCAAAAGTACATAAAGTGTGACTGCGGTGTTGTGTATGAGATACCGTTCTCATTTGGAAATGTTTTTGTGGGCCAGACAGGACGAAGCGTCAACATCAGGCTCAGGGAGCATATCTTTCTCTGAACTCCTCGACGTCAGAACACCTTTAGCATTACATGTGAGGGACTGTGGGTGCGGTGTGTTGTTCGCTAGCGCATGGATTCTGAGGTTTCTCCACTACAAAGGAACTAGGGAAATGTACGAAGCAAACGCCATCGCAGAAAGAAGCGTATCCGGCATAAGCGCGCTATCAGTGACCTTGTCACATACGGAACTACGATGCCACCTTATTTTCTAAACTCTTTTTGCTTCTCGACCTTTCACTTTTAGTCAAATATCAGTTTTTTTTAACTTTTTCTAATAACTTTTTTATTATCTCAATCCTCCATCTGTATTTTTGTCGTATTTACACTTCCTTGTTTTTTTATCATTTTTCTATAAATTGATGGTTGTACTTTCCTTTGTCCCTCTTTTTCGTTCAAACATCACCTGAAGGTAGCTCATATCCTTTCCTGTCCTCCTTTGTCCTCTGTCCTAAGCGTTATTATTTTTTCCCTGCATGTGTTATCAGTATCCTCTGTATTAATAACATCCAAAAGCAACCCTTGTGATATATTGTGATTGCAGTAGACTTGTTTATCTTGTAGTCGTTTTCGTTTTTCACGACCAAACATTACGTGCCCAGGGACTTGTTTAGAAATTTGCTCGCTTTTAATTTTCCAGGTTTCTGTGCTTCCTTCCAATCTCCATAACAACGATTGGCCTCATATTGATGTTAGAGGGCCTTCATGTGCGCTTCGCATAGAGTGATGCCAACTGCCAGTTTCCTTTCCCACACCCTCTCCCGCCGCCATTTTGTTCCTCATTCTTTCCCCGTGCGCCGGAAACTGGCCTTTGTGTCCATCGGTCCTCCCATCCGAGGGGCGAAAATGCTAATCCTCCTCCGTGGGTTCCACAACGCTGCTCCGAACTTGTGAGATAAGGTGCTTGCTTCCGGGAGGGTTATAAGCCCCACGGATTATCGCCGGGAACCAAAATGGCTGCTGGTTTGTCGGCGAGTGGTATTACAAAGGGTGGCATCACCCTAGCAAAGCGTACATGAAGGCTCCCTAATTGATGTTCTTGTTCAGTTCGTATTCTTGCCTTTACCTAGCAAATATTTGACAAAACGAAAGAAAGAATTAAGTACCGTCAAATGTGTAGTGTTCATTTACAAACACGAACCTTATTAAACAACAACAACAACAACAACAACAACAAAAATACTAGTCAGGTAAATTTGTTGTTTGTTTTTCTAATTAAAGCCAGATAATTTAAACTGCGCATTGACTCCACGATATCTTCGCTAAAACAAGCTAATGGTCTGCTAATTCTAATAATAAATCCGTTTTTTTATTGGCTTAATTGAAGTAATTCCAGTCAGTGATGGCGCCTGCTGACTTATATACGAATGCTTATGATTCAGAAAGAAATATCTTACTTTATGCAATTGTTATTGAATTAATTAGGCTTGACGTATTTCTTCCCCTGAAAAGGATTGTTTGTTATTCTTTTTTTTATTATTTGCTTTTTTGCAGAAGGTTAATAAACAGAAACAGCCACAATTCCTTGCGTATTTTATCTCTGTGATGTCATAAATGTTCTTTCGCCCACTAAAGTGAAATATTATTGCGTGAACTCTACATTTTAATAGTCAGCTGTTTTGTTCGTTCACAGGACATAACATCAGCTGTGTGTCTTGCCCGATCTGATTTGTTAAAAAAAGCCTTTGTACTTTTAGCAGGTAATCACCTTCTCTATGTTGCTAACATCTTTTCTGGAACATATAGCACATTTTTATAAATTATTACCCAAGCAATGATTTTTAATTATTTTTCGCAACTCGTCAGTTCGCGATCTGTAACCGATCTGCTAAAACCACCGGCTCAAACACCTAAGGTTTTGGGACGAAGATATCCGAGGCAGCAATGTTTCTAGAAGTTTGTGTAAATGTGTTGCTAAGTTGGAGGTTGGTGCTTCAAAGGTGCATTAATTTATCGTCCCTCTTTCGACTGATTTGCAATTCACTAAAAGGGTCGAAATTCTTTAGTAATGCCACGGGGGATGTCACTGGTGAAAAAAATTACTTATCAAAAAATTATGCGTTTATATTTGTTCTACGGTAATGCAAACACTGATGAGATTAGTTTTATTTTATCTGACATCAGTTATAATAGTAAAAATATGAAATGGTACGAGAAATGTTCGTACCTCATTATTCTTATTAGCGAATAATAAGATATTTGTTTGCCAGAAAAACTGCCGAAACCCTGCTGAAAATGTGGCAATTATTGGCGCAGTTCTAGTTTACCCTGCTTAACATATTGGAAAATCTGAGTTAATTATACATTTCAAAAATGGAAAAGACCTGGCATATTAATGAGTAACAAGTTTAGAATAATGACCTGCGATTGGTTGCCAATATTCGGGAGAACTGATATGTAACTGGTTAGCTAACGTTGGATAAATTTATTTGTGTTTCGATTACAACGTAGGAAAAGCCGTAATACATGTTGTAAACGCTTATTGCATTAAAAATGCAGATTATTAAATAACACTATCTGAAATCGTGGAATAATATTGAATAACAATATCCAAAATCGCCACAAAATATTTGGATGCCATATCCGAAATTCTGGCATTTCTTTTGATACCAATATTGGAATTCTTGGCCTATCATGTACACCAATATTGAAAATCCTTAAATAATTTTGGGATCGACTATTGTAAATCATGGCGTAATATTGGTTAGAGATATCTGGAAATTATTAGGATAAATTAGAATACCGATATTGGAAGAATAACGGCAGTAACCACGGATCGTCATTGCCTCAATGCCGGAAATTTTATTGGCCAAATATTACTGTGTGTTTGCTTCCAATGTGGGGTCCAATATTGAAATCCGACGAATCCAATATTGTACCAACCGTGGGTGAACCCTGTGATGTGCTGCCTGTGAGGCTTCGTTTCGAACAATCGTCGACGCAACTTAATATTGCGCCTTTATAAATACGTCGCTTGCTTTAGCGTATAAAGCACTGCATTATGCCTACTTGGTCACCTTAGTGCATGTTTCACGTCATCATAATCCAGAAATATATTAGTTAAATACTCTGGAGAACACTTAAACAAACATCGGTAATACTGCTTTTTTTTCTTATTTTAATTTTGAATTTAAAAGAACCGAAACTTTAACCTTTATGCAATCCAACACGTCGACCGTCATCAAGGAACCTGCCGAGGCGTCGTGTTCTCTATTCAGCACTTATCCCCGGCCTTGGAGCATGTAATCCGAGCTTCTCTCAGTCCTTAGTCTCGAGCTGCGGAGACTGTTCCATAGTCCTTAACATTTGGCTACGAGCTGTTATTCAACCCTAGCCTGTTTGCTCCGTTTTGCTTAGCCCAACGTTAAGAAGTTAAAAAATACTTTAGGCTTTTGGATATAGTGTATTTTAGCCGTATGTTGCCTGTTCCTATCCCTTTTGACCCCATGCTACGTACTTTGATTTATACGTAATATTAGCCTTATAGAAATGAAGTGTTCCTTAGCCCTAGGCTGTCTTCTTGAAATTCTTCACGCTAAGTAGTACGGCCTCACAGTGAATATGGCAGATTCATTATAATCATGGGGACATGAAAAATCGAAGACGGATCTAGATGACGAAAGCGCACTCAACTTGTAATAGGCTTATAATCTGCCTTTCTTCCATCCGAGAAAAACTCTGATAGCTTTTCTTCAATTTCTAGTGTGAATAGACCCACATGCTTCTTCAATAGTGGAATAGTGAACAGAAGTGCGCTGATTTCATGCTGTGAACAAATTTGAATTCACCGTCTCAGTCTCTCGAGAGTTCCGATCCGCACGTATAATGAACAGCCAGGGTCTAACCTGCACGTTAAGTATACCGGAGGGTTAACTTTCCAGCACTGCTCAGAAATAGCCAACCCTAAAGGCACCAAGAGGATTCTAGCCAACTACGAAACTCAGAATAGGAATCATTAAAAAGAGATCTGATTTGCGCAGCAACATCATAAGCGTGATGTCTCACTTGCTCAGTGTTTCTGCGCACATTGGACTTTTAGGATATAGCTGTATTCATACATTCCTTATTTGTTGGGATCTTCGTATTGTCCGCCGCCGATTGGTCTTGCTTTGTTTTGTAGGAAAACTATCCTAGTAGTTATCGTGCTGCGTCATATGGGCAGTGCCTCCCTTCCCCTGGTGTTATATACGCTGCACCAAAAACACTTTTTACGTTTTTGTGTTCATCATGCCGGCCGCTTCGGTTTGTCGTTCTTATCAACCCATAGCCGGTTAATACATGGTGACACAAGTGGGATTCCCGGCAACCATATTCACAACGCTGCCAGCGAGAAGCAGTCATTGTACCATGGACACCGCTTGATTCTTTGTGTCTATCTTTCAAACATGCAAAGAACTGTAGGCTCGTTCAGGCAAATGTTCGAATTTTTTGCTGGGCTTCGGCGTCCGTGAAACTAGAGACCAAAAGCCGTCAAAGTAGCAACACTCTTGACCATTGTCTAGGGGACAGCTTTGGGCATATTAAACAACTTCGCGTTCTCCGAGAGTAGAGGTAACAAAGACTACCGGACCCCCCACTCTGTCCCTGATATCGGATGGATATAGATATTTGTTTTAACTAACCAGGAAGTACGTATCTTCCTGTGTTTGATGCACTCCTATAACTTCCTAGAAGTACAAATAAAACTCGTCCACATGTCGGCAAGCACCGTCATCGATAAACTTCGTGCCATATTTTAAAATTATAAAATCCCGGTGAAGGATTTCCCAGACAACGGGTTCCAGTTTAGGGCCGCACTTTCGCTATATTCTTGAATACGATTTGAAGCAAACTCACATGGAGCCCCAAGTTTCCCAGTTCCAACTGTTTTTTTTATCAAAAAGAGTGCAGATTGTAAAAATATTCTTAAAGACAGGGCATGCATATAAGGATTTTCTGATTGGGCTGTCTTGACTACCCTCCCCAGCAGCACAGATTTGGCTAATCATTGGCCAATGGCTGGAAATGATCCTTTGGCCAGTGGCCGGACAGTAGCTAGCCATTGGCTAGCCATTGGCTGCTGATTGGCCTTTCCTGGCCATTGGCCACTGGCCACCTAGCCATCAGCCATCGACCAAGTACTGGCCGATGATTGGCCACTGTCTGGCCACTGGTCGAAGGACCATTTCCAGCCATTGGCCAACGATTGGCCAAATATGTGCTGCTTGGGCTGCTCTTCCCTAGAGCAGGGTCTCCCAACTTTTTGGCTAACGTGCAGGATTAGGGCAATCACAGTCTTAAGAGCGGGAATATAAATGTGAAAATTGGAAAATGAAAACACGAAATAAATCTTTTTTTTTTCTGCCTTCTTGTGCGCGTTTCGCGCGCATGTGGCGCGGTTATTTTAGAGGCTATTCTTCTTTGCACTGGCAGCGGCGGGCCCGCTGAAAGCGTCTCGATGGCACAGCTTGACTGGAAGAACCGCGGTTAGCCGCGGGCCTGTCGGAAAGCCTTCACCGGCCGGGCTGGGAGGCTCCTTCCTTGAGGATGGCCGTTCTCCAGGAGAGCTGGTTAAGCGAAGGCGCCTTCATAGTCGCCTCTCTGAAATCTGGCAACAGGCGACATTTCCCATGAAGCATCGGCATTCGTGACTGCAAGACGACGACGCGCCCGCTCCAAAAAGGGCACTTCGTCGGAGGGAAATCTAAGGTCTGGTCTCGGAAGCCCAAAGGATCTGTAGAGCTGTCCCAAGGTAATACAACGTAGCAACGGAGAGCGATCGAAGATGTCTCGTGCAATCGGCTGCACTTTTGTAGAAATATCACAAGCTTTCGACCACGAGCCATCGGACGGACAGCGCCGTCAGTGACTTCGAGGATGCCGACGGAAAATAAGACTGCAGCCAGCGCCTACGTCTCCAAGCTCCCCATGATGAACAAATGCACCTTCTGCGACTCCTCGAACATGTACGCGAGCCAGGGTTACACCCCAGCTTTTGAAGTACGGAAGAAACTTGGAGCAATTGGATTAGCGGTGGTTTTATTATCGGACGTTAGTGCTTTCAAATCTTGGAATGATGAACTGGAGACAGGTTTATTTCCACGGTTTAGACTCCCATGCCACTGCTCTCGCTGAAAATGCGGTGGAGAGGTTGGGGGTGTTGTGGGGATCGGGAAGGCATGCTGCCTCAGTTTTTATTGCTTTGACCCTTCGGAGACGGCGGCGCTGGAGCTGTTGGTGGTGTCACGGGGCGTAGAGTTGAGCGCTGTGTTCTCGCTCTTTAGGTCTTGTGTCTAGCTCGATAAATAAAGGACGGTGTATCGTGCCGCATCATACGTTCGCCTTTATTGTTCTGCGTCATGTGGCCGATTCCGCTGATATTATATAAGCTACGCCAATAAACCATATCACAATGTTGATTTCACCAAGCCGGGTGCGTCAGTGTCGTTCTTATTAACTCGAAGCCGGTCGATAACGGCTCTAATGTCAACTTTTATGAAACTAGGCTCGAACCAACACTTGCATTTTGTAAAGGCGCTGTCAAGTGGTCCAACGTCCGAGTGGTTTGCTATTGTAATGGCAAGCTTCCGAGTATATCACACACTCAGACTGCTCTCCAAGCCTCTATAGACGAATTTTAAACAAAAAGAAAAACATTATGGCTTGAAGTGTTCGGAGTAGAGTCAGCTAGCTTTTTTCCGGTGCAAGCGATACTTCACCTGCCAGAGACACTTCTTGCGAAAAAACAGCACACACAGGCGCATAATTGTGGTATCACGCTACGTAGCGTTCGTGCATCAAACGGTTCACTATCAGTTAAAATAGCCGAGATCGGCAAGAAGTGGTCGCGCCAATAATGCTTTCGACTCTGGGCAGCCAATAAAACTATCACTCTCTAAGAGGAATCGGATACAAATGATTCTGCAACTAACCTCGTCTAAATTTATTCGGATTTGTGGTTTCGCAGCCCCTTCAATGAGTAGACCACTTTCATTGGCTCATCATCACAAAAACGTATCCACTGGGCATGGACGCACAAGTGGAGTACAATATTTCGAAAATACTAATTAAGCTCCATATAAACACAATCCACAGAGCAGTAAACAAAAAATGTCATCTCAAAGAGAGCTATTTTTGGAATGGTCTATACCACGTGACATCCCGAGAAGTATGGTTTTTTTAGAATCTTCTAATTGGCTAAAATGATTATTGCCAATTTATTCTGACACACAGAACTAACTGCATCAAGTAATTGGGATATTTCGCATTAAAAAAATATATAATGTGGCATACACTGCTGCAGCAGATTTTCTGAAACTTACTACCTGGAGTATTGGAGCAGACTGTGTGGGAAGGCGCACCCTAGGGCTGTTTCCCCAAGGACAGCCAGAAGTTATGTGGAATATATGCCAATAATAGAAGTGCTGGAATAACGAGATACTATATACTTTATCCTCGGAATGCTTTAGAAAAGGCTTCTGTTCACAAGGCCAGACGGTTCCTCATGCAGCGGAGCTTTGACAGTAACGGCCATTGACATAGCCGTGATATTCGACTTTCTTATCGGCTTTTGTAATTTAAACGCTCAAGTGTAAGCATCTGTCACTTTTTACAAACTTATAATGTTTCCTTATTTTAAATATATATATATGAATGAATGACACCCGAATGAGTAATTTGTTTCCCAGCTAGCTATATCTTAAGACGCAGTGATTCGTTGAAATACTTTGGACGCTCCTCCCGCTTCTTAATATGTATATTTGTCTTCGTTAATTTTCTTTTTTTACTTGAAGCACTAACTGACTAGCATCGGCAATGCAAGTGGAAGCAAGCAATTTAGGAATTTGTTCTGTTGCTTGTTGCATGTGATTGATTGGAACCTATTGAATGTGCTCAACCCATAAAATATCTTAATACGAATGTCACCTCTGTGGCCACGCGCCACTAAGACATCTCTAGAGAAAGAAAAGAAGTTCGAAGCGCGAGGGGATTAGAATAAATGCCCAGTTGGATTTTGGACATCAACCTGATCGGACGTCTCTATAGATTTGGTGACCCGGACGTGATCAACCGAACTACTCTATCATGACCGAGGAAGGACAACCGGGCACTAGCGGCACGACCGGCCGCCAACTTGGCAACACCGGTCCACCCATCCTTCAACCACACGGCGACATTGACGAAGCAACCGGGACTGCAGTGACCGGAACTCTGCCTCTGCGGTTACCACCATTCTGGCCAAAAACCCTCAGGTTTGGTTTACCCAGGTGGAGGCGCACTTCCATCTGCGAAAAATCACTACGCAGATAGCCCGTTTTTACCATGTCGTCGCCAGCCTACCACCCCAGGTTGCAGACGAAATAGACGACGTGCTGTCGCAAACACCATCCGACAACGCGTACGACCATCTAAAATCTGTCCTCCTGACTCGGACAATGGCAACAGAGCGCTCACGGATCCAACAGCTGCTGACCGCACAAGAGCTTGGTGATCGCCGGCCGTCGCAGCTCCTCCATCAGATGCGTCAACTGCTCGGCTCGCATAACCACGACGGTCATGACGCAATTCTGCGTGAGCTCTTCTTACAAAAGCTACCAGAAGGCATGAGAATGATCCTAGCCGCTGCAGACGACATGTCACTGGATCGTCTCGCGATACTAGCAGACCGAACCGCTGACTACTCTGCTCCGGCTGTTCGTGCAGTCACAACACCTGCTTCACAATCGTGGGAAACGGCCGCCGCCAAAATTGAATCAAAAATTGAGCAGTTGGCTGCTGCCATTGCCGCCTTCGGACCTGCCCAGGACCGACCAGATCGATCAAGGCCGCGCAGTTCTTCACGTGGCCGATCGCCCTCTCGCCGCACTACCAACTCCGGTGGCCGGTCCATCTGCTGGTACCATCGCACCTTTGGTGACCAAGCAAGACGCTGCACCCACCCCTGTTCATGGACGGGAAATGCCGAGGCCCGACACTAACGGCGGCGAGTGATCCCGGCCAGCCCAGCAGCCGCCTGTTCTATGTTCGCGACACCCTCTCAGGCATCCTATTTCTCGTGGATACTGGCGCGGAGGTTAGCGTGTTACCTGCTTCCCCTGCTGACCGCAAGCTGCAACCGACTAGACCGTCTCTTCGGGCAGTCAACAGCTCCGCAATAGCCACATACGGTCAACGTTCCCTGACTATTAACATTGGGCTCAGGCGGACGTTCAGATGGGTATTCGTCATCGCGGACCTACAACAGGCCATTATAGGCGCTGATTTCCTGGATCAATTCGGAATTACAGTCAACATTAGCAGCCGCACACTGACTGATGCCACCACAACGTTGTCTGTTCAGGGCATCATATCTAACCTGACAGTTTCCCCAATGCGACGTTCTTCGACTCCATCATCGTATGAAGCCATCCTTGCCCAGTTCCCATCTATCACAAAACCATGTAACATGGAGTCTCCTGTAAAACATGGAGTCATGCACCATATAACCACCACAGGTGCGCCCGTGTCTGCGCGACCTCGTCGACTTGCTGGTGAGCGTCTGCAGATTGCGAGGAGAGAGTTTGAACACATGTTACAGTTAGGTATCATCCGGCCATCTTCTAGCAACTGGGCATCACCACTTCACATGGTCCCAAAAAAGGATCCAAATGACTGGCGCCCGTGCGGAGACTATCGGGCACTCAATGCTTCCACAGTGCCCGACCGATATCCTCTCCCACATATACAGGATTTTTCTGCTAACCTTTCTGGAACCATGATTTATTCCAAGATAGACTTAGTCAAGGCATACCATCAAATTCCTGTGGCGCCCAGCGATATCCCCAAAACAGCTATCACCACCCCATTTGGCCTTTTCGAGTATATCAGAATGCCCTTCGGTCTGAGGAATTCGGCGCAGACATTTCAAAGGTTCATTGACGAAGTCACCAGAGGGCTCCATTTCATATTCGCCTATGTCGACGACATCCTCGTAGCCAGTACTACCCCGGCTGAGCACGAACGACACCTCCACCTGCTTTTCGATCGACTTCAAAAAGCAGGCATTGTCGTCAACCCGAGCAAATGCCAATTCGGGGTCAACGACTTGGAATTCTTAGGTCACCGCGTCACGCCCCAAGGAATCTTGCCTCTTCCAGAAAAAGTTAAGGCAATCCGTGAATTTCCTCGCCCCACTTCTCTCCGAAAACTCCAGGAATTTCTGGGCCTAGTCAACTTCCACCGCAGGTTTATACCTAACTGCGCCGGCCTCCTGCAACCACTAACGGATCTTCTAAAGACCACAAAGGGCCCCCAAGCGCCACTACCATGGAGCGAACACGCTGAATCAGCATTTTCATCGGTAAGGGACGCTCTGGCAAGTGCGACGCTTCTCGTTCATCCGCGGCCAGACGCTAAAACTCGCGTTATAACTGATGCGTCAGACACTGCTGTAGGCGCGGTGCTACAGCAATATCTGGACCGCGACTGGAAGCCCATAGGTTTTTTCTCCCAGAAGTTAAAACCAGCAGAAACCCGCTACAGTACATTCGGGCGAGAGCTGCTAGCCATATACCTGACTGTGAGGCATTACCGATACTTTCTCGAAGGAAGACAGTTCTATGTCCTAACTGACCACAAGCCGCTGACGTTTGCTTTTAAAGGTAACCACAACGCCTATTCTGCACGGGAAATTCGACACCTAGCTTTCATCTCAGAATATACCGTCGACCTCCGTCATATCAAAGGACAAGATAACGCAGCGGCTGATGCCCTGTCACGTGTCGGGGCTATGTCCTCGCCCTGTGTAGACCTCGACCTGGAGACACTGATTGCAGCACAAGAGGAAGACTCTGAACTTCAGCATCTCCGAGACACGTCCACGTCTTTGCAGCTGAAAGAGATACTCTTCCCACAGTATCCCACAAAAGTCATCTGCGACATATCCATGGGGACCAACCGACCCTACATTCCTCCCAAATTACGTCGACAAATTTTCGAACAACTCCATGGCCTCAGCCACCCGGGCGTTCGAGCTACGCAACGCCTCATTGGTGCACGTTACGTGTGGCCACGGATGAACACTGACGTTCGAGATTGGACTAAACAGTGCCTCTCGTGCCAGCGATCAAAAATTACTCGACATACCAACACACCTCTGATGCCATTTCGCACCCCAGGTGCCCGCTTCGATCATATCCACGTTGACATTGTGGGTCCTCTTCCTCCATCCCGAGGTTTCACCTACATTCTAACATGTGTCGACCGCTACACTCGTTGGCCGGAAGCAGCGCCAATTCCAGACATTACGGCCCAGACAGTGGCGGCGACCTTTGTTAACATATGGGTCAGCCGTTTCGGGTGTCCATCCATTGTCACAACAGACAGAGGTCAACAGTTCCAGTCCGCTTTATTCTCATCATTAACACAGTTGCTAGGAACTCGCCACATCCATACAACGGCCTACCACCCCTCTGCCAACGGCATGGTGGAACGCCTACATCGGCAGCTCAAAACCGCCATCGTAGCACGTGAAGGCCGAGCTAACTGGGTAGACCACATACCTATGGTGCTCCTAGGTCTACGCTCTTCATTCAAAGAGGACCTCAACTCTACATCAGCAGAGCTGGTGTATGGCTCACCATTACGTCTACCGGGCGAGTTCTTTATTCCCACACCGGACCACGGCAACGCCCCTACCCCTCACCACTATCTCGATGACTTACGAAACTTCATTCGTCGCCTGCAACCTGTGCCACCACGCCAACCAGCTCATCCAAAGGTTTTCACCAGCCAAAACCTGACGACTTGTACCCATGCATTCTTACGCAAGGAAGGAATCAAGAAGGGCCTCACTCCACCGTACAACGGCCCCTACAAAGTTCTGACGCGGACTTCCAAAACATTCACGCTGGACATCAACGGTCGCGAAGAAGTTGTAGCGGCCGACCGCATAAAACCTGCGTTTATGGACAGCGCTGGCCCCACACTCCCCAGCAGTGTACCACATTTTCCTGGTCGACCCATCAAGCAGGTTTCGTGGTGTTTATAGCATCGCTTCTTCAGCCCGCAACTTTGGGACTCCATCGTTCACAGCCCACGACTTGGATTCCCACCAAACACCATGCGCCAAACACCCTCGCAGTACCTTCGACAGAACTGTCCTCTCTTTTCAGAATACAAGCCTACTAGCCTTGATTCCTGGGGGAATCCTGTGGCCACGCGCCACTAAGACATCTCTAGAGAAAGAAAAGAAGTTCGAAGCGCGAGGGGATTAGAATAAATGCCCAGTTGGATTTTGGACATCAACCTGATCGGACGTCTCTATATCACTATAGGTATGCAAATACTTTTCATTAGATTGCTTAAAGACAACTAGTGTGCAGGCGAGCTAATGAAAATCTGCCATAATTGCAGTATTTCATCAGGTCTTCCGAGAGTGAGATATGAAAAATGTATTATTTTTCGTGCCCGAATTTTAGTAACCGGCATCGAAGCGAGCATCGTGACTAAATATTTTTTAAAAGCTTTCCCGTTCATTTTTACAATGAAGGGAAACATTCTCCAATGCCTAAACACGCAAATTAATTTTCACATCAAATATCTGTTGCGTTTTGTATCATTGATGCTCAAAACGTGTCAATGATCATCCAAGCTTATATTGTAATGCACTAAATAAATTTTCGTTGCAACTGTGGAATGATCCAAACTACATTGTAATACTTATACCACATTCATTTTTATTTATCTACAAGTATTGTAAGAACCGAAACATCGAGCCGTTCCCCCAATTCAATGAGGATAATGGATCACGCTGCTATCGTCGGCGTGTGATCCAATTAAAATAGCGTGAACGACTAAGTTGCTTCAGCCTCCAGTTGATACGAGTAAAATACACTGATGGTTGTTTCTTGTCCAAGTTTTCACCGGTTAACTTTCTACGACAACCTTCAATTAAGGTCAAAATACTTAAAATAACAAGTTTGGGATTTTGTAAAAATATTTGCCCTAAGTGCTAAAAAATCCTGATTACGTATGTGTCCCGCAGGAACCACACTTCGTGTGCGGCTTTTGCTACTTATTACATTCTATACCATATATGTTACTCAGGGCTAGACCAAGCAAGCCAGCGTGCCGCACAGGCGCTAACCTTATATGGTTCTTGCTCGATGCAAGACGTCAACTAGAGTGAGCGCTGAGATGGTATGATGTCGCACCGCTCTAGCAGGCACGTTTTGCCGGGAATGCCGTGTTTCTAACGCGACCTGTGCTTACGCAGCTCAATGGTTATAGTATCAGACTGCCACCGCACCGACCAGGGTTAAAGCCGCGCTAGAAAGTATAGTTTTCATCGTTCCTGACGTCTGTCCTTGACGCTGGTTCTTGAATTTTTTTCTGACCTCGTCCATAAGGATTGTTTATTACACTCGTTCATACCAATTTTTTCACAGAGAACGACTTATCAAATATCTTCTCTGTTAGTAATAATTGTCTTACTATAAATAGTCTGTAATCGGCTTAAAAAGTATTATCAAAGTGAAAACAAACTCAGCAGTCCGTAAACAATGGCAAAATTTGCGAAAAAAAAGTCAAATCAAGTTTTTAAACCATTCCACTTGGTGGCACTTAGGGAATCAACAGCACATTTTCTACTTCAATGCTCCACACTTCTGCAAACACGCAGGCGTTGGCACCTGCATGGAGAAGGGCCCGGGTTGCACGGAAGAACAAATTGTTCTGACGCTGTTTCAAATGGAGTATCGAAGATTGGTGAACGATCGACATATGATGATCAGGGATGAGAGATATGCCAATTCTGGCACCGCTTTTTCCCTGGCGTGTCGATTTGAGGGCGAGACTCTCGTTTTAAAGGTAATGCAGCTCAGAACTACACTCTCACATACCGACAAACATATATATATATATATATATATATATATATATATTGTCGTTATGATGAAGTGCAGTTCTGAGCGTCATTTTTAAATCGAGAGTCTCGCCTCAAATCGACACGCCAGGGAAAAAGCGGTGCCAGAATTGGCACATCTCTCATCCTGATCATCTATGTCGATCGTTCACCAATCTTCGATACTCCATTTGAAACACGTCAGACAATTTTGTTCTTCCGTGCACCCCGGGCCTTTCTCCATGCAGGTGCCAACGCCTGATGTTTGCACAAGACTGGAGCACTGAAGTAGTCAATGCAGTATTGACTCCCCTAAGTGACACCCAGTGGAATGGCTAAAAAACTTGAGTTATATATGGGAAGCGTGCGACAAGACAGTGGCGCCGCGGTGTGGCTCGCAGCAGAGTCTTTTGGTGGGAACATCAGTTGGATCGGCACTCCCCTTTAGGTGTCGCATGCTCCCTGTTATCACTCTGCAGCCAATCAGACTGCGGCGTTATTGTCGCACGCCTACCATTGTCACTCCACAGCCAAGCTGATTGCGGCGTTTCTAATTATGAAGTCAGAAGAATGGAATCCGGAAGGCGCGTGAACATGAATATGCCTGACGTTCTCACTGACAAAGAAGGCAAGGCTTATTGCTATTCATGCGCTGCCTGATTCCTTTTGTGCCTTCATAATGAGTAACACTCCAAATGACTGGCTGCGAAGTGACAATGAGAAGCGTGCGACAAGACAGTGGCGCCGCGGTGCGGCTCCCAAGAGTGTCGTTTGGCGGAAACATCAGTTGGATCGGCGCGCCCCCTTTAGGTGTCGCACGCTCCTATATATATAGGCATACTAAGAACGGTTGTCTCAGCTTTAAGCGAAGTTTTGTTGGTACAAAAATTTGAACGCACACAGATATTTATTTTAAAGAATATAAAGACCCACCCTGAAAAATTCGGTCGAAATCAAAAGAAACCACATGTAGGTATATTGCGCTGATATACATACAAAAATACATAGGCACTTCTCTATCTACTGCGTTTAGCACACACGTTGAATCTCTTTTTCCTGAATGTCCATGGCGTGACTCCACCCGTTATTTGCCAGATGATTACAAAAGAAAGAAAGAAAAACTACTTGCTGTGAGATACAAAACATTCCTTGTGCTTCGTTGTTTCTATGGGGCATGCATTATGCCTGCTTATTGCTCCTTCCAGTTCGATATATTTTTCGAACATGTTTTAGGTAACAGCTGGAAGCTGCCTACTTACGTCGGAGCGTGGGAAATGGAACGGTCGGGGTTTCTGAAAATTTATGAAGCACGCTCGAAGCAGAAAAACCTTTGTTAATAGAGCGCCTCTTGGGAAGACTTGTTTGGATCTAGTTATGAGCGTAACGGAGGTCTACGAATCGATATAATCGCATTACCTGTTCAAACGTGCCCGTGCGTCTCGTGAATTCTATGAAGTTTAGATGATTCGTACAAGCATAGGTTTCACTAAATCAATGCAGATGTTCAGATTAGCAGGTACGTTGCTCGCTACCACTATGAAATATATATTCTTGAATTACCATGCCACTTAGTACGCCAAAATAATATTAAATATTGCTTTCCAGTATTGTATTGAGTGCTGAAAAATCAGATCATTGCTTCTTTATTTTAGTTCTGTTTACTAGGATGCATTTATTTAAACAATGTCGGCGAGAAAGGCAATTTTCAAAATGACGGTGGTAAAGGAAGAAAGGCAGCTCTTCTTGAAGTACATGTGCGGTACAGGAAGTTGAGACTGATAGTTCATACGTTCACGACATGATTTTGCCAAGTCGCAGTACTTTAAGTTGATGGGCTTTCTCGATATAAAGACGTTTCGAATTTTACCTGCTGGTACAGCCTGCCTTTGTGTGTGGTCGCTGAGTGAAGGCAAACAGCAATAAACATCTGGTAATATAAAAATCTGGTGCTCCCACCTTGGACAATGGCATGTCCTAACTAACATTTATAACGAGTTCGGGAAGTACACAAGATGGATGACTTTATTACACGCCTAAAAAATGAATAAACTAATTTTGGTGTTCATGGCGCAGTAGCGTGTATGCTATTACACTAAGTTCACAACAAAATACATACTGTATTTATAAAGAAGAACGTGTACTAAAATAGTTTTATGAATGTTTCAACTGTCACGCTTCTTCTGTAGGCTAAGGTTGCAAAACATCTATACAAGCAAAATATATAATAATATTTTAGATTTTATGTACAGTGTTTATCAGCGATCAAAAGAGGCCATATAAAATCACAAACATGGAAATATAAGTCCAACGTTCTTCATACCATTCCGGAAAAAAACGATGTCCAGCTGGAAAACATAGTGTATAAAATACGCATGTTGGTTGCGCTGGAAAGAGATATCCAGGTTTAAACAAATGCTGCATCACTCGCGCTTTCTAGCAAACAAGGTGAAGGAGAATTTACACTTCCGTGTACAGCATCATTATACTTATTTACGTACACGAGTGTATAAAGGAAGATGCCCTGGTGTTAGTCGCAACGCCCGGAGAATATGGGCAAACTAAAAAAGAACCATGTATACACACGAGATCGACAAGAGTTCATGTGAAGATCCTGAGTGCTGCATCTTAGATACTAATTAAAATGTCAAAGGCATCAAACGTCCCATTCTATATTTTATGTGCAGTGTTTATTTCATCAGTATTTCGTTTAACATGCTTAGTGATAATTTTGCATATGGTGTGGGCTCTGGCATCCTTTAGCTCTCACAAGAAAACGCAACTTGCACAAACCAATGACCTATAGAATAAATGCGGACCAAGGGGTTAAGCAAAGAACATTGTTTAGGTGTCAATCAGATAATGCGTAGTTATGCTGCCAGAAGGTAAACATAGAATGTCACGCCACTGTAGCTTTACTCAGTCCTATAATTAATCCCGTGCTACGATCTTCTACATGTGAGAGGTGAAGGTACAGATCTGTATAAATGTTGAATTTGTGATACTTTCAGTTGAACATATTTATTTTGGTCATATTTTGTACTTTTCTCGTGCGCTCGTTCTGCTGCTAAAGTAAATATTGAGGAAGAGTACAACGTTGCTAATCTATTTCATGAATTTCGTCGTCGGTTTACGTTGCAATATTTTACCAGTGCGTGCTTGCGTACTTTCAGCTAAGTGTGGTTTCAAATAGTAATGTATTTTCAGGAATTTCTAAATCATTTTCTCCGTGCATGCAACATGGCAAAAAGGACAGGCCAACGTGGTCTTACGTTGCTTTGCCGGGATATCTTGGGAACAAATGAAGTTTGCCATCCAATTGCATTATGTTTACATATAATAACGGTCTTGATGTTCTTTACTGATCTTTAGACTTTTTTTTGAACTGAGAGAGAAGTGTACTGCAGGCAAATTCAGTGGAACTGATAATTCTGTATAAGTTACGCTATAAGGAATAATATAGAAAATATTATGTCAGCAAAATATTCATTCTGGCAAGCGCTTCTCTTCGAAAAAGTTTTTCTAAACTTCAGTATTTTTGCTTGTAAATTATGTCAATGCAAAATAGGTTTTTTCATGCAATAAGGTCATAAATATATGTAATTATAGCTTTATGGTGGTACATTAGGGACCAAACATATTTGTGAAAAGCTTAATTTGTTACACGTTTTAATGATATTAAGAATGATTTTCTTTCTCTTTCCACACGCAGAGGATATCATAAAATTTGGTTGTATAGAATAAAAAGCGCTTGCATTTTTTTATTTTGAGTTAGAGATTCAGCTGCTGAAATGTGTGACTAAGTTTAAGGTGTTTCCGAAGTTGTAATGCTTTAGCTAAACTCTTCCCCGTTTGTTCTAGGTACAAAGGCTTCCTAAAAGACTGTCCGAATGGCCAACTAACAGAACAGGTGAGCCTACTTGCTTTTTTTTTATCCCTACCTCTTTCTTGCAACAGGTTAATTTGTCACACCAAATGAGAGTTTTTGTTTCCAATGAAACGCGCTTAAATAGAGACGTTTCTGTGAAGTGAACACAATTTTATTCTATCTTCCCTTGTGTTACTTTGAAAGGTATCACCGATGTGCTCGTTACAATGATCTGATAAACTGCAGAAAACGTCAGTACTTTGTAAAAGCGAGGTTTGAAACATTGATCAATTAACCTTACTAATCTGTTTGTCAATATAGGCAACTGAAGTATTTCTAATATTGTTTGTAGCATTTTGAGTAATTTCTTGCATTTAAGCTTAAGCATGCTTTTTGGAGGCCTACGAGGCTCAAGAAAAGAGTACATTCAAGATGTTTTTCTATATAAAAGGTTTACGCTTTGGTATGTAAATAAAGTGCGGAAGCATTCTCTAGTCAACAGTGACAAGATCCCATGTCCTTTTGATCTGAGTTCCCATATGCTTCTTAAATACCGCGAATTCAACATATTTTAGTGAGTTTCAGTGCTGTTCTGGGTTCAGTAAGATATAGAAGTGCACGAAATAAAACCAAGCCTCCAAAATTTCGTATTGAGAACCTCTAATGTTGAATCCACAGTGTATCGAGTGAGACTCGTTAAACTCATGTCTGCTTGTTAGGACTTCTGACTGACTTTAGAAGCGTGAAAGAAATGTCGTCAAGGGACTGCTAATGTTCTATTTTAGTATTGGACGGTGCCTGTGGCGCACAGCAGTTATTCAGATAACGAAAAAAGTAAATTCAATATCACAACCTATTATTGTAAAGATTCGCATGAGTATCAACATCAAAGCCGTACGTATACCTTTACGGAAACTGAAGGTGACGAGATATACAATACTGTCCTGTTATAGTGTGGGCGCCTTTACTGCATGTTTAGATTGATGAAATTTAAAAAGAAATAAACTATATGAAATAAGAAAATCTGTAACGGTGGCATAAGTAGTAAATATGCGGGTAATGCTCTGTCCTAGTATTAGGAACGTGTGAAGGTTGAAAGCAAAGAATCCAGAAGCCATAACAAATTACACTGCCAAAGCATCACACATTCGCTAATCTTCCATTTCTGAAACACTCCTCTTGCTTTAATGTTCCAACGCGCTTAATGGCAGGCTAATGCAAATAGGCTACTAATTTATTTATTTTTTGTTTACGAAATACTGCAGATGGTTTTCAACCATCCAAGCAGGAGTGGGTTACATAATGTTTCACACAGAACAGTCAATATTTGTGGCATGCACACTATCCGAGGGCAGTGAATTCCAATCATTAATCGTAAGCACAAAAAGGGAGTATTTAAACATGCTATATTTATGAGCATATGGTCTGACATATTTTGTGTGATTCAAACTTGCAGAGCGCTGGAGAGGTGGCAAAATATATAAGGTTTTATTTAGGCCGGACTAATTATTGTAATAACAGCGTAGCAATTTTGCCTACACTCGAGTGACTCAAGTGTGGATTTACCTATCATGTCCGACACTGATGATAGGCGCCTCTAACCGGAAGAAATAAATCGTGCACTGAGGCGCTGAATACTCTCAACTTTTCAATATATTTTAATAAGTACAGGTCCCACATAATGGCGGCCTATTCTAGCACTGGCCGATATAACATTTTATACGCCGAAAATTTTACCGACGAGTTACATGGTCCCAGCTTCCGTCTTAAGTAAGATAACTTTTTGTAAGCCTTTGCAGTTATATTATCTATATGCGTTTACCAATTTAATTTTGAATAAAGATTTAGGCGCAGATACTTTACATCGTTTACAGTTTGGATGCAGTTGTCTCTTACGTGCTATTCAAAGCTAAGAGGGGATTTCTTGCGTGTTACTGTGAAAGCGGATGTCTTAGAGTAATTAATAAACCTTTGCCACCTCTCTCACCATTCGGCAAATTTGCAAAAGTTTTCCTTAAGCGATACTTGGTCGAAGGTGTTTCTGACAGTTCTATAAACAACGCAGTCATCAGCAAACATTTCTCCAGTCCCACTTGAGTGAATGTTGTCGGCTATGTCGTTGACATTAATTTAAAGTAAAGATTGTTCCGAAGACCGATCCCTGTGGTACGCCACAAGGGTCGATCTTAAGGTCTGGCTCAATATTTATGCTCAAATTCCTTAGAGATCTTGAATAAACACACACACCCACACATACATACATATATATATATATATATATATATATATATATATATATATCTTAAAGCAGCTCAGATGAAATTGAATGGTACAAGATTAGTTGTCATAAATATGAGTGAACTTAAAATGAATAAGCTGTTTCGAGTGTTGACTGGTTTCACTCATGTAGGTGTCAAAGAAAAAGTATTTAGGAATTGCCTTGAACACATTCACTTTGTGATGTTTCCGTTTGACAGGTTTATAGATCACTATTTACCTCACTCACACATGAAAATAAAAACATTGAGACGAGCTTCGACAAACGTCTTGGTGACCTCATATGAAAGCATTATCTTACCAGTTATAAAGAATTCGAGTCCGTAAGAAACAAAATGCACAATTAAACATGGCGAATCTCTGAAGGAGAGGTATTAAAGTAGTAATGCATCGTACAATTATAGCAAAAAGCAGCTCAATTACAGGAAGGGATTTCTTTGTCAGTATCCAGAACAGATAATCACGTACATAAAGTTACGTTCTCCTGACTTATTATCTACATTTTTTCCTAGGACCCATAATAGTTTAAAAAAAATGTGTGTACGATTTGCGAGGAACTAGAGGTTGGCATACACAGAACCAAACGCTTTTGTTTGTAAACTTAACCTGCGAATGTACCTGTATATTTAATTACTTATAACATGAATTCATCGCCACAGCTAGTTTCCGAAAATGTTTAAAATGCATTAACCACATTTGCAGGCGGTCTTCTGTAACTCTTGAGGTAACATCAGTAGGTATCTTATTATAATTTCTATATTTAATGTGTAGGTCTACGGGGTGTTTAGGTTTAAACGGTTTGTTTACAACGCATTAGAAGCTGCACACGGTCTTCGCAGGAGAGTTATACGACCAAGAGGCCATAATATAGGGGGCCAATCGTGACGATAAATAGGTTAGTTACTTTTTTGTAGTGAGAACACACATATGATTTCAATTAGAAACTTGCTGAACATTATTGCGATTCACTAAATAAGTAAATTTTAGAAATATTAGGGGTACGCGAGAAGCGCGGGTGTGCACTGTTGTTACAACGCGTGCAACGGTCGCAATGCTGGGCGTGCGAAAACGCAGTTTTTCGTCTGTTATTCTCCTTTTCGCGCCGTCGGCATTCCATCTGTTTTACCTGTGGTAACTATAGCGAATCACCGCACTTCCCAAGCGACCCAGTAATTTATTAAATTTACTTATTTTGTGTTTTTGTTTATGACACTCAGCTAGTTTCCCATTAAAATCGCCTGCTTATCTTTACTAATTACATTATGTGACTAACACAATGTAGATAATTATTTTACTCATCGTCACGATTGGCCTTTATTTTAGGTACCTCTGGCCGAAATGTTCACCTGGAGAGACCGCATTGAAGCAGCTGTCGCGGCTTTTTTAAATAAATCGTTAAAGCCAAGAAAACACTACATAGTCAAGTCCCCCTCGAGGTGCATCTAGCTGGCAATGCTAAATAATCACTACAGATGCTTAGTTAAGACATACTGTTGTTGAGCATTGTTCTAATATAAAGGCCCTGCTTTAGGTGTTCAAAGTTTGGCAAATAGATGTATATGTTTAGATACTGCGAACGAAGCGGGCTCTTGTACTTTACGAGGGTGTCAGTCTTGGAATCCTTCCACAAATATTAGGTCAATTAGTGTAATTGTGGAATGATAAAATATTACAGTGAACGGCACACTGCTGAGAAAACACATATATATTATATTGCCTTTTAAATATATCGTGTAACTTCTCATGTTGGTCATCAGCACGACCCTGACGCCTAATGATGCAAGACGCCCGCGCTGAACATCGACCTAGCACATTACTAAAATTAACGTAATGTTTCTAGTTACAAACTTCTTCGGGCACTCTAAACAAGAGCTAGAAGTATTTTGCTTGTAGGATTTCAGAGTAAGTTTAAATTTGCCCTGTTCTCTTACCTATTTGTGTGATTTCAATCAAACTTTCAGGGTTTTGAAACAGAGGTAAAGCTTTGAATGTTCAGAAAAAATATCGTAAGGTGCATGCGAGCTGGTGAATATTAACAATGTGTAATTAACCTGAGACTGGGATAGAGAGAAACATCAAAACACAGAAAGGAACTGAGAATAGACAGAAAATAGAATAGAACTGTATAGACTTCGTCCTTTTTGTTGTTGGAGATGACCTTGCGATTGAGCCTATATAAGAAGAAGAAGTAAATAAACGAGTTAGCTGAGCTTGTGACGTCGTCCTGTCTATTTTCTGTCTCTTTAAGTTTTGATGTTTCCTCTTTACACCAGACTGAGGTTAATTTAACATGGCTTCGAATGTGCTTATCTCTTTTTGAATGTCTCTAACAGCTGTGATATATAAAGACAGGTTCTCTGCCTGAGGTTGACTCATAGATGATCTTTTCGTTCTAGGGTTTTCTGAGGATATACAAGCAATTTTTCCCTCAAGGAGATCCCTCGAAGTTTGCATCGCTGGTTTTCCGGGTCTTTGACGAAAACAAGGCAAGTCGATTCGAATATAAATATGCGAAGTTAATTGCGCATTGTGAGTGTATTAATACACGATGCTTTAACGGGCTGGTTCGCAAGTTCAGGTTGTCGCGAAAAGTTTTACGAAAACGTGATTACACGGATTTCTACGAGTGACGTTGTCGCGTGAGCATGCGACATGACGTTAGCTAACGTGACCTCACGATGTCATTACGTGGTGCCGTGGGACTTTGTCACGTGTTTGTTGTCAAGTAACACGTCATGCTGATTACTAGTTCTGATAATTTGGCGTATATCCTTTAAAATCCTATGGATCGCAGTGTTTTCTAGAGTACAATTATTTTGTGGGTGTCTATTTTTAGCGGTTCTCAAGTCACGTGATATTGCTTCCTGCATATTTAACATGTTTAACGGTTGTGATTTGGGCAAGCTGAACATAAAAAACACATAGAGAGAAAAATTATAACATTCGCACCATGGACTAGCAACATTTAATAATGCCTGTTTTTCCTTTTCTGCTAATCATTGATTCCGGTTTTCTTTTTTACACTAACTTAGATTAGCAAAAAGGAAAAGGAGGCATTATTAAATGTTGCTAGTCCAGCGGTGCGAATGTTATAATTTTTTCTCTGTGTGTTTTTTATGATCAGCTGGCCCAATTCACAAGCAATGAACCAACTTGCTCAGCTTAAGCCCGTAACTAATATTTAAAGGTTTCAGTTTATTAATCACAAATGCTTGGAGTCCTAATGTACGGTAAAGGCATTGTGTTGCCCTCGTTACGTCTGCTCATCAAAATTATGGTCAATGACACTGCCACTCGCGACGCCGTGATGGGGCAAACATTGGAACACGCCTTAAACTTATTTGTGCGTGAATCTTTGAAGGCAATTTTAAAGTTTGCCAGTTGAAACAGGCCCGGTGAAGTATGCATAAAGATTCAGAATAGAAGGGGCTAGAATGTCCTAGATTTGGGGATGTTACCTTATGCTATCGCGTACAAATGAAATGCAAGTAGTGGAGGGCGTGGCTTTTAATACGTTATGCGCTACCGAGTGGCGCTTAGAGATTCACAACACAGCGATAGAGAGAAAAAGCTGCGAGGGTCTGGGTATCGCATTAGGCCAACACCTCCTAGATAACAGAGCCGCAATGCTGAAGGAGATGTCGTCATCAGTGTAGGCCAACGCTGGTCACATATTGGATACGACGGATTGCGTCAACATCCGGCTCAAACTTTGACTCGAAGCCGTTCGCTGGCGCAACACACGTTTCCAATCTGTGTGCAGCATTGGCTTTCGTTGGTGACGTAAAAATGTCAGCACGACGGCCTTGTATTCTAGGCGGTGTTGATTGAGCACACACCCTCGAGACCCCTCTTTCCACTCCGCAGTTTTATCAGTGTCTAGGTAATGCCTCTACTTTGTTTCAGCTTAGGTACGAGCGTGGCCGATGTTATGACCCGAAGGGTCAATCAAACAGCGAAAAATACTCACCGCCATGTCGTGCTTTTTGCAGTTGATAGGACCAGTCCGAGTTCGCGTTTGCGTGTTCACGCGCTGCGCGTTCGACATGCATAGAAGTCGCATCCATTGATTGTGCTGCCAGTTGACTTCAGCTATACATCGGCCACGCTCGGACATAAGTTAAAACAAAGTATAGAGTGCCTCGACGACAACGACTACGTAGAGTAAAGGCACAGAAGTCCTTTCGTGACGTCACAGTTGGAGGTGATCGGGTCGGGCATGACTCATCGGTATAGTACTGATGTAAAGGCATCGCGCGTAAGAGTGCCGTGGTAAAATAATAAAAATAATTTAGGACCCAAGCAAGAACTATCGTCCAGAAAGTAATTAGAAAGTAAAAGACGGACTCGGAAACAATCTTTATTGCATAGGAAACAGTCGGGAGCCTCGGAATGCACAAGTGCATTTATTGTGAATGGATTTACCCTTCTACCTAAGAGTTTTTTTTTTATTATTAACGCAGCCAGTTTTTATTTGTTATAACAATTGATATGGATAACAATTAAGCTCAACAAATGTACACAGGCAGATTATTGAGACAAATAATTATTGTCTGTTTTGTGATAACAAGGAATGTGTATAACAATGCCTGGGGAAAGATGGGCTTGTTTTTACAGAAACTTTTAGCGCTACAAATACCTCTCAGAAAGATAGACGTTTTTTAAACAAAAATTTAATTAAAATGTCTAGACATCGTCTATTGCGTCATAGCAAAACAGTTCATAGTAACAATGTAAAGCCTACAAAACCGACGACTCATCGAACGTATTTACTACAATAACATAACGTATTTTAATTAATGCTGCCTTTTTCCAGCCAAACAAAAAATAATTTTATTTACTTCAATGAAATAAACCGATGGCAACCTTAAAGTAGGAAACTATTTTCTATAAAAGAGTTGATATCTCTTTCCGTCTTCTGTATTCATTATTTCCACTTCATCAGTCACAAGGCGCATTCACTACTCAGACACGTTTTATCGCGTATCGTTTTTTAATAATTTATTTTTGATCGTTTTGTTTATCAAAATGACAATATTTTCCGCCGCATAAATATTAACGAGAGAACAGAAACATGAGCCGCTAGCTCCATCCAAATACGCAGGTCTTGATAAAGACGCGGAACTGATTGTACCTCGACAACTAGGCTTTTATTTGCACCATTCTGCTTGCCTACCGTCCCATACGACAAAGAAATGGCACACAATAATTGACAACGACTTCTACCTTAAGTCCTCTATAAACCATTAAAGCCATTATGAAAATTGGTGTGGAATTGGTGTGTCACGTGACGGATATTTTCCCGCAAAATTTAGCGGAGAAACTGAATAGCTGCACAGGTTACGTTACGTCAGGTCACGTGACGCCGAATTTCCCCGCTAAATGTAGCTGTTAAACTAGATTGGTATCAATGTCACAAGATGTGAATTTATGCATAGAATTTATGCATAACGCGTTTTGCTGCCTGGAAAGCCAGAGAAAATGTGAGGCGAAATGCATTTAGGTTTAAAAATACCCCGATCAGCGTCTCGGAAGACTTCAGTCCCCTAGTTCAAGAAAAACGGCGGCAACTCTGGAACTACGCAAAAGAGAAAAGGCAAAATAAAGAAAACCGGGTCTATTTGAACTATGATAAGATAGTAATAAATGGGCAGACGTTTATCTGGGACAGCGACACGTGTCAACCAGTCCTGCATCGTCCGACTAATTCCGAGATCGTAGCAGAATGACGACACCTACCTCCTATCAACAGACCAAGCAAAGATGACATTGTTGATATGCCAGAGAAACCTACGGTTCTGGTAGTGAACTGCCGTAGCATCATGAATAAAGTTGATGAGCTTGCATCTTTAATAATGACTTTGAATCCACAGATTGTTATGGGGACCGAATCTTGGTTGGACGATACGGTCTCTGACACTGAAGTTTTTCCGCCGGGATTTACGGTATATCGTAAAGACAGACATCGACACGGAGGAGGAGTCTTTTTGCTGGTTTCATCTTGGTGGAATAGCTGTGCAGTTAAATTTGAGAATGACTCTGAGTCGGTGTGGTGTCGCGTTCGTTTTCCCAAAGGGAACACTGTGGTGTTTGGAACTATCTACCGTCCGCCAGACGGAAATGAAACAAGCATTTCTTTACTCTCAGATATGTTATCAGTGATACCAGACACAGTCTTTCTGGGAGGCGATTTTAATTTGCCAGACTTTTCGTGGTTAACTGGGACGACGGCAAGAAGCAAATCGCGTGTTTATTCTATGTTTACAGAATTGATAGATACATTTGGTCTGATTCAGTATGTCATGGAGCCGACTCGACTGACGGCAGTTTTAGATCTCGTCTTATGCAATGACCCAAATATTGTTTCTAGCGCCCAGGTATATCCTGGAATAAGTGATCACGATGTTGTTATTACCGAGTTGAATGTATCAGGCGTACCTGAACAGAAACAAGAGCCACGCAGAGTACTCATCTATGAAAAGGGTAATTTTGACGCCATCAATAATGCATTACAGACATATTTTCTAACTTTTTCATGTTTATCTGAGTCTTGTACAACAGAGGAGATTTGGATTTTGTTTCGCAATAAAATATTGGAATTAGTTGAGGCTTTTGTACCTTCAAGAACTTTGCGGCAAAGGCGTAAACAAAAACCTTGGTTTAATGCCGAAATACGGAAACTACTGGGGAAAGCAAGGCGGGCTTACAAAAAACGTTGTAAAGATAACTCTGTCCTTAATTTGCAAGGGTTAAAATATATTAATAATCAATTAAAAGTAACAATAAAGTTAGCTAAGCAGTCATTTTTTACCAGGCTAAACTGCGATCTTAAACGAAACCCAAAGGTATTCTGGAAATATGTGAAGACATGCAGGAAAGACGATATTTCTATCCCAGTTCTTAATGTTGACGGCCAAATGTTAAAGGAAAATGTGGAGAAGGCAGAATGCTTCAATTCCTACTTTAAATCGGTATTTTCTCCGGGATTCTCTGGGTATGTGGTGGAGTCACCGAATAGTTGTTTTACTGGCATGATGGCGGATATTGATATTGATGTTCATGGTATTGCCTCTCTTTTGCGCGGCCTAGATCAGTCAAAGGCTACTGGCCCTGATGGTATATCACCTGTTATTCTCATTAAGTGTTCCGAGATTGTATCACAGTACTTGTCTATCATATTTAAAACGATACTTGAGACAGGGTTGGTCCCAATAGATTGGAAAGCGGCGAATGTGATTCCTGTTTTTAAATCCGGAGATAAGAAACTTGTAGAAAATTATAGACCTATATCACTAACGTCAGTTTGCTCTAAGCTTTTTGAGCATATTTTATATAGCGCAATGTTCAAATATCTTGATAGCTTTAACTTTTTTACTCCATCCCAGCATGGCTTTCGGAGTGGATTTTCATGCAACACGCAGTTAGCAGAGTTCCAGCATTACCTATTAAAAGCAAATGACAAAAATACGCAAGTAGACGCAGTCTTTCTAGATTTCAGCAAAGCTTTCGACACGGTACCACACAACCTTCTACTGATAAAACTAGCCTCTATAAATATTAATAGTAAGGTACTAAATTGTATACGAAATTACTTAAGTGACCGTGAGCAATGTGTTGTCTTAAATGGAAGTAAATCCTCAGTCGTTTCCGTGACTTCAGGGGTCCCCCAGGGTAGTGTTCTTGGACCGTTACTGTTTTTAATTTACGTTAACGACATTGTACAAAATATTCAGTCGACAATAAAACTTTTTGCTGATGATTGCGTTATTTACAGGGAAATAAATTCGACGAGAGACATCGAGATCCTACAGAGCGATCTAGATAAGGTAGCATACTGGTGTAACCAATGGAACATGAGCCTAAATATTGGAAAATGTAACCTCATTAATTTTGCTAGAAACGTCTCTAAATTTTTTACAAGTTATACTATCAAAAACCTGACAATCAGTAATGTCTCTGAATGTAAATATCTTGGCGTTTATTTTCACCAATCACTTAAATGGAATAAACATATTGACTACACAATTAATAAGGCCAGTAAAATGTTGTTTTTTATCCGTAGAAATTTCAAACACGCGTCCCGAGACGTAAAAGAAACTCTTTACTTCTTGCACGTAAGGTCAATGCTTGATTATGCGTGCGTTATATGGGATCCCTACCAGCAGTACCTGATCGATAGATTAGAGAAACTTCAAAATCAAGCAGCGCGATTTGTTAGTAACAACTACGATCCATACGCTAGTATGACAGAGGTTAAAACCATGCTGGGATGGGAGCCCTTGAGCATTCGAAGGCAAAAATTAAGATTGAAGTTTTTCCATCGCATTTATTATAATAATACTGGTATTAATAAGAATGAGTATCTTTTGGGGCCAACGTATGTTTCAGCTAGGTGTGATAACTCTAGAAAAGTTTTTGAATATTCCTATAAAACTAACAGCTTCTGTCATTCTTTTTTGTAAAGACAATTAGAGAGTGGAACTTGCTGCCTGATGATGTGGTGAGCACCTTGGACAACAGTGTATTTTGTTCTCGGCTGTATATCTAATCTGTGCGGACAAGTGATCACTTTGTGTTTTTTATGTATGTGTGTTATTTCCTGCCCCTCCTACAATAATGCCCTCGAGGCGATGTAGGTACTCTGTAAATAAATAAATAAAATAAATAAAATTAGTGCGTAGGTGATGTGACGATGATTTTCTGCAAATTTAGCGCGCAAATTAAGTCGACGTATCGGTCAGGTGTTGTCAATTCCCCTTAAAGTGTATGGTTCACGGAGGTAAGGTGACGTCACTTGATGCCACTTTCCTCCAAATAGAGCGGAAACGCGCAAACAAACGAATGGACGGTCCGGCAAATTTTCGGGATTGGGGTTATTGTTAAAAAACATTTCGTGCTCTTTTTAAAGTTCTATTCCGCAAGGAACGTCTCCATGCAATCTCGCAGTCGCCGAACGTGTAACCTTGTGTATTAGCACCTCAGGACTCAGACAATGGTCAATCTGCTGGCCTGTTGAATTATAGCGAGAGACTTCGTTGAGAAGCCACTCGACACTGCCTAAAGAGAACACAGAAGCGATCGAACTACATAATCGCAGACGAACAGGCCTGTATTGTAGCTGACAAAAGAAGCGAGCCCAGTATAGACGCAACTCACCTTCCGAAGCAGACCGCGCCTTACAGCAACAGAAGACGGCGCCGTCGTGCTTGGTGTCGCCCGTGACATGTATTCAGCATCCTACTCCTTCCGCATGATTTTGACGTTCTCAATGAGATGAATTAATGCAAACAGACGACAGACGCTCCAAAACGGACCCATTGAATAGGCTGAATCAAGGAACATGAGGTTTCAGCTTCCGAGTTCTCGGCGTGGGAATAAAACGAAAGTCGGTCAGTCATTGGAGGTAGCCGTTTCTTTCACAGAGATAATATACAACTTGGTATTCTAACTCCCCAATGCATTAAAATATAAGGTGATTTTTTACTGCACATGTATATGCAACAGTATACCCTGAAACCTGCATTCCCAACATATTAAATAGTTAATGCGTCGTATACTGAATAGCGACTGCTGGAAACAGGGTAGCAAAAGATGGCAGAAGCCCAAGTGAGGCCCTACTTTCGGATTGGTGCTTCGTCTCGAGCGCTGGCCTTGTCTCTAGTGGTGTTGTCGCAGCATCTCAGAATCTATCGATGGCCACGCACTTTCACGTTTCGCATTTCATTCGTACCGGAAGAACAAAAATTTCATTATTCAAATACCACTGGGATCCGCACATTTCGCGGGACGCTCTGGTGTAGGCGTTTCGGTGGTATCTGCGGCTGACTTTTCAAAGGACGTTTCTGGTGCACGGACGTTTTGGTGCACGGACTTTTCGCGGAACGGACTTTTCGGTGCACGGACTTTTCGGGTGCGCGGACATTTCGGTGCGCGGACATTTCCTGGTGCGCGGGGCATTTCGGGTATGGACTTTTCGGTGGCGATGGGTATGGTCATTCAAAATCGCGAGTTTTTTTTTTGTATTCTCTAAAAAGTTAATAAGCACATAACTAAAAATGATTTTTCGCACTTTATACATTTGTAGACTCTGGCCATCCATTTGCGGTCGCTTACTCATATACGATTCCAGTGACTTAGGCGCAGCTCTTTTCATCCTACGCAGTGAGGGACTGGGTACGTCGGACGTTATGTTTCGTTTACCGGTCGTTCCTTTTCCAACGATTGCGCTCTAGACACATCGCATCGTGTTTGCAGCGTTGAGTCGATACAGGCGATCTCGGCGCCTTCTGTAAAGGTGTGAGCTTTATCATTGGTAATACGTGTGGAAACCCCCAACAGCAATGGTTCGAGGTGATTGTTCAAAATTGCCCAGGGCGCTATTGTACTTTGCGACTAGCGCGTAATACGTTGGGAAAGAGTCACCGACAAACGAACCATAAAGTCCAACGTCCCCAATCGTCACGCAGGATGTTACTGCGCCTAACAAAGTCGCTTAGGTGGTATATCAGTGAGTGGCCGTAAATGGATGACCAAGTATAGAAATCTATAAATTTCGAAAAATTAAATTGCAGCCAAAACAATGCTTATTACGTTTAGAAAAAAACAAAAAAACTCGTGATTTTGATTGGCCGTGCACCGAAACGAATGTCCGTGCACCGAAAAGTCCTGCACCGAAAAGTCCGTGCACCGAAAAGTCCGCACCGAAACGTCTTACACCGAAACGCCCTACACCAAAAAGTCCGTAGACCCAATTCCACTATAGGCGGTGAAGCAGAACGCCCTGCAGAACAGGTATATTTGGTCGCTGCAGGCTACGTTTTTTTGCTATAATGGAAAGTGTATCTTGACGAATTGCCATAGTAATGCACTGTAATATATATCATTTATTTCCTCTGAGTGTCTCAATTTCGCAGTTTTAGCCAATTTGCGCGAATTCGTATTTGACGTTAAGTTTGATTTGATAACACGGTTTATGATGTCACGTAACCACCGCCGTCGTCAACTGGTACCGCGAATCAGAATCATGAATCAGTTTATTTTTTGTCACAGCGCTTTTTACACACGCAGACAGCAAATAGGTGCGTTTCGCAAGTTTGTAGCTTGACGGGTTTCCTGCCCCCCAAACACAGGGCAGAGGGGCACTGTCATAAAAACACTGAAAATAAATTCAGCTATAGTTGATGACATTTTATCAATAAAATAAAGTAATCAACTTACATATACTTTAGAATTAGAAATTGAATTAGGCGTTATACAAAACATAAGACCAAATTAAATGTCAGTAAGTTAACGCTGACATTTAACGAAAGTTTACAAACACTAAATTCTCCAGAATGAAAGAAAACACAACAATGATAACTTATAAGATGTCATATAAAGTAAGTGTCATTTAAAGTAGGTTGCGCTTCAAATATCAGCAAAAATATATAATAAACACAAGACAATCATTTTACATCAACAGGAAAACAAAGCTCAGAGCATTTAATGAAGGTGAATCAACTTCTTGGGAATATAGGTGTTTAAGAGTAACGGGTAATTTGTAACACAACCTCTGGTGCCGCAAATTAGTTCTAGATGATGGGATTCGCCATGGATGCCAATGACGTGAGGGATATAATGATACATTATTTTCAAGTTTAGGGGCAAGGTCAAAATTGTACTGTGTCGTCTCTTAAGGCACGACGTGATTCGTGACTGTTAATCTATTGGAGCACATGTTGGATACGTCAAGTATTTTATGCTTTATAAATAGCGGAAGAGAACTATAATCGCGTGATGATGATCAGAATTATCCTTATTGCTTTTTTGCATTAACTTCAACCCACTACAGTTACTTTCAAGGTCCTCACCATGACGCGGTAACAAAGAATATGAATGGTGTCCAGTGTATATATATTAGTTTTATAGTTACAGGAAATACTTTGCATTTTGCATCGCTATCCCAACTACTTCGCAAAGTTTTTTATGTATGTGAGGAACGGGAGATTCTCATGACGTGTCCTGGAGAACACAACGCCGAGGGCCCTACGCTGTCAACGCATTCCTACTATATTTGGCCCCAGGGTACAAATCACTGGACAATGCGATCCGTGATCCTGGACATTTAAAGGACTGCTTTTGTTTTGGACGGATTGAGCAGACAGAGAATTTGTGGTGACCCAGTGTTTTAACTTGCGTAAGCGAAAAGCGTTCTCCTGGAAGGTGATAAGTACTCTTGAAATGCAGAAAAAAAGATGCCGGGAATCATCTGTAGCACATATGTTAACGAGTCGGAGGAAGTTTCTATGTTCGTAGATCGTTGACGTAAATAATAAAACGAACAGGGGACTGGCTATGCCCTGTGGAACCCTGCAGAGGAAATGCTGCTTGTTGGATGGGCGAGTTTCCAATCTGAACATATTGGTGGCGATATGCAGGGTAGGACGCAAGAAGTGATATGGAATACCACGTGGATACCGTAACATTTTAACTTGTCAGGAGAGTCTTGTGGTTTATTCGATCGAACGCTTTGCTAAAATCTATAAAAATCCCTAAAGTTAAAAGTTTATTCTCAAAATTTTCTAATATTAATTCTTTCTGTACTAGTAAAGCTGTTTCTGTGGATCTATGTTTCCTAAAACCGAATTGCGATTCCGTTAACAAGGAGTATTTACCCAGAAAATTGTAAAGTCGAGAACACATTATTTTTTCAATGGGCTTTGAAAAAATAGGAAGGATGGAAATCGGACGGTAGTTACTTAGATCATTCCTGTCCCCACCTTTATAAAGAACAGAAACTTTAGCGACCTGCATCCTCTTCGGGAATATACCGGATGATAATATAAGATTATACAAATGAGTTAAGCATGGAAGTATCAAATCCAAGACAAACTTCACAGGTCCGATTTGGAGATCCTCACAGTCATGACTGCGGCTATTTTTTATATTCATAAATGTAGAGAAAACTTCGCCTTCATCAGTAGGATTTAAAAAAATGGTTTCATTGCAGGTGGTAAAATTATTTATGGCTGTACTGTTATAAGTACTGTTTCCCACACTTACAAAATAGTCATTGAATTTATTGCTAAGTTCGGTACCGGATACTTCCCTGTTATTAATGGTCATGCTTTCAATACCGTCCTGGTTCGGGTTCCGCATTACGGAGTTCAAACGCTTCCACATAATTTCGGGCTGCCTAAAACAGGACTCGTCAAATTTGGCAGCAAAATAACGTTGTTTTGCACGTTTTAACTGCGTATTTACGAAGTTTCTAAATTTTTTGAATTCCCGCAACTTTACTTCGTCTCGAGTTTTAAGAAAGGAATCATACAAAAAATTTCTTTTTTTAATTTGTTTCAAGAGCAGTCTACTGATCCAAGGCTTTCGAGACTTTTTGTTGACATTAATTGTTTTATATGGAAACGCTGTGCAGTATGCACGTTTCAGCTCGTTTAAGAAAAGGTCATAGCATTCGTTGACATCATTAGACCGTAGCACATGACTCCAATCAACAGTGATAATATTTTCTCTGAATTTTTTATGTGTTTCAGAACTTATGTCTTGTAATATTAAAGGAGGTCTTGTGGTTTCTTTTAGTGGGATATTTTGATTAACAAACATGAATATGGGAAGGTGATCACTGAGTCCATAACTAAGAACACCCGCAGTGATATTGCTCTCATCATGGTTGGTCACAAAAAGATCGATCAATGTTGATGATGAGCTTGTAATTCGTGTCGGGGGTATAATCACATTACAAAAACTATTAGACGTCAGTAAAACAATCAATTCATCTTTGAGGCGAGAGTCTTCTAACATGTTTATATTGAAATCGCCACCGACGACCAACTGACATCTTTCATCATTGGCAAAAGAAAATACATTTTCTAAGAAGCTAATAAAGGCCGCAACGCTTCCAGTAGGTGGGCGGTATAAAACTGAGTAGATAAAACGATCTTTTTTATACAAAGTGCTTCATAGTCTGGCGTCACAATAGAATAATCGCTGAGCAGCTCAAATCCAGAAACACTAGTCTGCAATGACACACCGCCACCACGACCGTAACCCCGATTAAGGACAAAATTACTGTAACCCGGTAGAACAAAGAAAGCATCATCATCTCTGTACCACGTTTCGGTAAGCATGACCACATCAAAAATGATATCTAATGACTCGAAAAGCAACGTGAGGTCTTCGCCTTTTAATCTGGCGGATTGCACATTTAGGTGAAATAAGCTTAATGATTTATTAGTCCGCTGTTTTAAATATCGGTTTAGGACTTCGACTGTCACCATTCCAAGATTTACAGCCATATTGGGGGAAAAATCAGACATTGAAGGTTTCATAAAAGCAAGTTTCGGCTAGCAGATCTTATCAAGATCTCTTTCATCGGAGATTGTAACGATGGGGGCATTGTCTGCCTTTCGAGCAAGTATCTTGGCATTTCGAACCCAAACGTATCGCCATTGCATCTCACGCTTCCGTGACGTTGCCATTCCAAGTAGTCTTTTCAGGGCGGGGCATAAATGCTCGTTAACGTAAACAGGCGTGGTATCTGGAAGACCAAGATCCCGGCATGTAATCCTTTTTTCTTTGCCTTATCGAGAACAGAGTCTCGTTTTTGCTGCCTTTGAAATTGGACTATGACGTTACTCTTCGTCATCTCCCTAGTCGGAACGCGGTGGCAAGTTTCGATGTCGGTCAAGGTAATTTGCTCTCCAATTAGATTCCCGATCTGAAATATCAGATCCGTGATGCTTTCCGTCTCAGTCTTTGGAATTCCCTTCACCTCAAGGTTGTGGCGCCTCGAATACTGTTCACACTGGATAAGTCTTTGTTCATTTTCTTTTAATGATTTCGAAACCTGATTGCATTTTTCACTGAGTTCCGTGTTTGCCTTCCGGAGGGCGGCGTTCTCGACTATAACAGACGCTATCTTTTCTTTGAATTCCTCAAAGTCCTTATTGACTTTGAGGTCCGCCACACGCGGCAACGTTACACTAATGGCGTCACGTGACCACTGACACGTTATGTACTACAGATCACCTAATTGTGGCCGTTATCACTTACTTGACGTAGGTAAAATGGGCAAGGTCATCATTCCACGTAATTGATTCTTTATACCTATAATGCAGGCGATCACATTTGTTGGTATATCTCCACAATATTAACACAAGACGATCAGCACTTCTTGATAAGTTTTGACGTTGCATTATATTGACCGAAGCTAGGAAACTAATATAAAGAAATATGTTACCTACAAATAATGCAGAACAGTCTTCAATGGAAAGAACAAAAGGAAGGAACGCAGGGCAAAAAGACGCTGCCTGACACTTGGAATACAAATTAAATTAAAAAAATACTAGGTAGCGAAACAAAGTACTTTAAACATAGAAGACACTATGCGGAAAGGTACTTTGCAGAAAGACAAAACTATACAAAAATAAAAGTAGAAAATAAAGAAAAAATAAAATAAAACAAAAGAAGAGAAATATAGAATAATGCTCGCGCATTTTATCTGGTAGTTAACAAATAGCCTCCAGAATTACATTTGCAGCTTTTATTGTAAAACGTAAAAGCACGAGCTGTTTTCAGACAATGCTCCACATGGCTAGCTGACACATTGGTTTCCTAATATGGAAAGGCTAAAAGGCTTACAAAACTTATCTAGCAAGCCTATCTTGAATGCAACCAATAATTGTGGGCCTGAAAGTTTCTTTGCCGAACATTCAGAGCGCCTGGAGTGAAACGAAAAATGTCCTCTCACCATGAAATGTAATTACGGATTACGCTCCTGTAGATTATCTCCAAAAACCGTCTAGAGTTTTCCATATATTGCTACGCATCTCTGAAACCACAGCGCGCCCGTGGCCGAATGGTTAGCGTCCTTGGCTCCTACGCAAAGGGCCAGAGGTTCGATGCCTGGAAGCGGAGGTGTCTTTTTGTTATATCTGTAAATGCCGCGTTCTGGGGAATCCGAAAACATTGTTGTTTATCCGAGGTCCGAATGTTCTGCGCGCCGAACCTTTTACGCCGATTGTTCCAGAAGCCCACGCGTTGTACTTAACACGCCTGTATGTACTATCGTGGACACTGTGCTTATAACACGGCTGCGGCGTGCCGCGTCCGGTACACACCCAGCGCCTCATAGCGGGCGCCGTCCGGAAACTGCGCGCATGCGCCGTGTGGCGTGACTGGCTCTTCCCGCCTGCGAGCACACCGCTCAGCACGTCGTCATGCTAGGCACAGCGCAGACGACGCCACAGCGTCCGCCAGACTCGCCCTGAACACGGTTCAGCGAACCACCGAGTAAGAGTTGTGCTGGTTAGTTCACCTGACTCCACTGGCTGAGCGATAATCATCGCCACTAACCGTAATATCACGGTAGACTACATTTTTTTAGGGGACAAACTTGCAGTTATAGCTCCGTTTCTCTTTAGAGCTCTAAAACGCAGCGGACGCTACGAGACGATAAGGCCGGAATTACCAAGCAGCGACAAAGCGCACTTTTTGCACCTGATTGGGAACCCCGGTGAATGCACTCCCCGTGACATTGCACCTTGTTGCCGACTACATCGATGGGCTCTGCCGTTTTGCAGCGTACGCTGCATTCGGACTTAAGGTGAAACGGAGTGTAACAGCCTGCTATTTCTGTGTCACACCTGCTGCACCGCATAGTAGTTGCGAACGCATATTGTTAAAGCTGCATCAGCGACATCCTGTTTCCTGAAAAAGCAAAAAAAAACAGACAGGGTTAATGCCTGAATGACTCCGCAATCTGCCCCAATAAAAATCGCCGATTTAAAATGAGTTTGAGACCAGGCCTCGCAAGAGCGAGGCGTACCAGACGAGCAGCACTGCGGCATCGCCTGCTCTGCGCCTAGCAGACGACAAAGCAGTGTGCTCGCAAACGGAAGAAACGAGTCCGCCACACGGCGCATGCGCGGAGTTTCGGACGGCGCCTGCTATGAGGCGCTGGGGGTACAGGACCGCAGCCGCTGCCGTGTTAGCAGCTAACAGTGTCCACTATAGTACATGGTGTTCACGTGCCGAGCCGCAGTGAGTCTCGCCCCAGCGTTTGATCCTGCTATTTCGCCGTCATCGACGCCTGCGACGCTAGTTTTTTTACCATTTTGTTTTGGGCTCAAGTTGACCCCATCAAACGTTTAGTTTCTTCAGTTGTACGCCGCTTCATCTTTTGTCATTCGTGACAATATGATCTCTCACAGGGAAGGGGAATCGAATACAGCATACCTACTGTGCAGGGAGATAAATCGGCAAGAACATTACCTCTGACAGTTATGTTTCGAGGGCTTCTCCAATTTTGAGCGATTTTTTAAACAAATTTGTGCGATCTTTGGAGGTGGAAGAAATTCCAGGGCAAAATATACCTATTTGCGACCTCTAAAATATCCGTTATTTTATGAATCTAAGGGATAACCACCATTTTACTTTTTTCTGGTCCTACTCATTTTTATGTGTTTTACTATGTTTATCAACGATCATACCATTTTATTTAAAACCTACGGCGGGAAACCTGAAGACCTAAACCACTCAACTTGGTTCTTTCAGCTTTCAATCATTTTGTGAATGAGCAGTTCTTTTCAAGGTGGTTCGAAGCAGAAAAGGCCATTCGTCGTTTTAGAACCTTTGAACGATGGCACGTATATAGGTGGATAAATTTCTTTCAAAGGGAAAGGGGGGGGGGGGGTAGGGAAGCAGCACAAATAAATCGGCCGCCAGTTCGCTTTCTTGTCATTTTGGTTACAGATGTGCTTGTCTTCTTATTTATTTATGTATGTTATTAATTGATACCACCGGTAGCCATGGGGCCACAAAGGTAGGTAAGATAAATCGATAAAGATTTTCGATAAAGCAAGCACAAAGTATAATAGCGCAGCAAAAAAATTGCATATCATAATGAACACACGCAGGGTAGATAATTATTTAAAGGGGAATCAAGGACTGAAACCTCAAAACTCTGGTAACTCGTTTATAAAGTCTTTGTCCTATATATGTATTTTTTTGCTTTAATCTTGACTTAATTTGCTATTTTTTGTTTTTTAAAATCCGCAATGGCGGGAAGATACGAGAACTTCATTAATTTTAGAAAAAATGATTACTTCGGGTGTAAGAGGGTGGTGATTAATTTTTACAGAATCTGCTTTTTGGTGTTTCATTTCAAGTAATTTATTGCGAATAAATTGCCAATACATTTGAGAATCATCATTCTAACTACTCCCCGTTGGACTCAGGTTTCTTCTACAGGGAAAGAACGTCATCCTTGACGCCTGATAGTTTTCAGAGAATATTAGTTTTAGAAATATGCTTACACGGAATTAAAAAAAATTTTCTATCCTTAGCGATATTTTCAGTACCAACGAAATACTTACAAGAGGGCACTCATTAGTATCCTACCTGCTTCGGCAGTCTTCGGTATATGTTTAGGAATTTTACACGTTGGCAAGCAAGTGCAGCCGACAGGTTAATGAACACGTCTTATTCCGAGACTGAACGAGGTACCTGAAAAACCGTTTCATTAGCGCACCTGAAAGTTGTGTCTAACTTTCTACAGGTACACCCCTTAGGAATCTGGAGTTTGTTGTGTTTTCACTCAGGGCTGTCATTTCCATGATATCTGGGGTATAATAAACGCGCTAATTAGCGTGATTCCTTCCAAGATTTAGATAGATTGATAAATTATGTTACCTGTCGCATGGTCCTAATGTCCAAGCTTGATAACATACTGTCCTTTTTTTCTGAACTCTAATCTTATGAAGGTTTCCTACCCTACTTTAAAGAAGATTATTGCACAACTGATAAATGTTGTCGTCACTGGCGAGTAAGTGTTGTTGAATTGCTAAAATACTCAAATAATGGCAATAGAATTACTTTTTTTATTTATTTGATGCATATTCAACGTAATAAAACTACACTAAACCTATTATTTTGACTGAATGCCCCCAGTTCCATGTTCGTCTCAAAATATTAAAATGCGCTAATTGCAGAAAGTTCGAATTGTCTTAAGTTTACCTCTACAACAGGGGTCTCAAACACGCGGCCCGCGACTCGTGAGAAGCGGCCCGCAGGCAACAGGCTACGAGTCCCGATTCTCGTGTTTTGAGCGCTAGAAATTGCATGCGCCATCGTGATATCATCTCGCCGATTCATTCTCGATCGAAAAGTCGCTCCGCTCTTTTAACGTATTCACATAATTTTTACTTATCTGTGTTCATTTGCCCTTCGTTTTGCTTTATCTTTTGCTTCCCAGCTTTTTGTAATATACATCAATTCTGTTAGTAGGCTTCAAGCGCTAGATCTTTGTTGAAGAATCATCTCGGCTGGGCAAAATCTCGATCGGCAGGAGCAACTGCCGAAGATAAAGCAACGTCTTCGGCACCATTAAAAGACAAGCATGGGTGTTGTAATAGCAATCGCCAGGAAAGCAAGAACTGTCAAATAACTGATGTCTTTAGAAACATGTTGAGTTTTTTTTTAAATTCCTGAGTGAATTGAGCAACGGAAACCACATTGTACTTGCTTTCTTGTTCTATTAAAAATGCGAGCACATTGGCGGGGCGGTGTCATTTCAGTTGTTGTGATCACATCGGGTCAGGGCCCAAAGTAGTCATATAAACAAATCAAATCTAAAAAAAGAGACTGGCAAAACTGAGTTTACAAAAAGCATAGAACACGAGGTATCTTCCTTTATAATTTTTTTAACCGCCCCCCCTCCCCCTTTTCCTCCGGTTTAACATTGGCCCTCGGCCTTCCGAGTGTCGGCTGTCTGGCCCCCACTTCTGAAATGAGTTTGAGGCCACTGCTGTAGAAGGTAGACAAGCAGCAGCTAGTTCTAGATCATGTATTCATATCTCCCTGTTCTTGTTTGTTAATTTTCTCTTTCTAATGTGTCTTCAATACGCCTTGTCACCTTGTCAGAAACACTTTTTTTATTTGTTGCTCTTCCTGCTATAAAGAGTACACAGTTGTGTTGGGGAAATCACCTAAAAATATTTCAAATTCAGTGGTGACCGACTTAGTGTCTATCTAAAAAGGAGATATGAACTAACTTACAATGACCTCGGCCATCCTTACTTAGTATAAAATTGTATATATTTTCAGCCCTGTTTCACAGCAATATCACGCTAGGTGATGTTTTCGCTGTCCAAAATAATGAGGTTTTGTAAGACAAAAGCCAAACATAAAATTATTTTCGGACCTTTTTCATGTGTCAATGTTGTTATGTATATAATTGACAAAACCCATGTATCTTCCGTCTGGGTTACAACTACTGAATTCGAGCAAAGAGTGTTCTTTGAAATTTTGCATTTTGCTTAGTCGTAAGTCACTCAGGTCTCGAGTCAGTCACATAACGTCAAGATTCAATCGTGTCCAGGATAAATCATTCACACCAGCCGGTATATGGCTAGCTCTTATGGGTTGAAGGGACGCACTATCGTGCGCTCTCGGAATTCATGAGCAGTGTTGCACGCCAACAGTGAGTTTCAATTGTCTTTCAATAGACACTATAACATTCGGAGCAAAGTTGATGTTTAAATGACGCTCTAAACTTCCATGCAAAGTGCGGTGTATTTTTTCCCGATAATGAATCTCCTCGCATGCACTTCAGTGTTTTTTTTGTTTGTTTTCATTTATTTTTTTCGGAAACGTACTCTATTTAGATACAAGGCAAAATACGTTGGCGAAAAACCGAAAAAAATAAATAGTACACTTTTACGAGCCTTTAAGTTTGCAGAAGACACTATGCACTGGAAAGAAACCTGCAAACTGCATCACCTTTTCTTAAGTGTTTATGCATGGAGGCAATAAATAATTGCCGTTTATGCAAAACTAGCTGTACAAGAAGACTATCGCTTGATTCATGTAAACAAACAAAAGCGGTGTCATATAAGCGAATAATTTTGCTGATTTTCACATCCTTCTGAAAATGAATGAATCGTGACAATGCAAATGTTAAAGAAATTCTCCAAAATGATAATTTTATATCCGAACATTAATTTGCATTTTTGATCAGCGCTTTAAGGCAGCCGATATCAAATTATTTTTATAGTTCGCTCCAGTTTTTACCTCAATTTGCTTTTCTCGGAGATGATTAATCTGTCTGATACATGAATCCAACACAAAATTACCTCCGTATTTTATTTGTCATCGAAGGGGTCCTTCTTTTTTTAAAGTTTTAGCGCCTTTCCCTAGGTATACTTTTCCCCTTTCCTACAACAAGATCACGTATCATTTCTAATAAGAAGCACCGAGTACATCATCGCCTCCCCGCCGCATACGTTGTACGTCGCCCCTTCCACCGGAATAAAAAATAAAATAAAGGATTGCCACGAGCCTTAGTCGAGACGCGAGAAGGTGCAGTGAATATAAAATGGTCTCGGTGCGGTCACTTTTAATTTTGTGTAAAACTCTTGTTTAACTTCTATAAACAAATCATGTCGCTTTTTAAAATCTTTAGCAAAAGGTAGCACTCACACAAATACTACTTAACAAGAGGACCAAAACTTATTACAAATTGTCTTCGTGATATTCGAATGTAATTCACCTCAAACAACTATGGTTGTTGCGATAACAAAAAAAAAAAAAACATTATAAAAAAGGCACCTGCAACATGCCAGAGAAATGCTGATCTTGATACAAGCTTGGCGATCCAAGGGTCCTTACTTTGACCTAATGCGATTTTACTTCAATTCCTGAGTTAGAGCCAGAGTGCTTTACTTGCGTGTTTCTATGCATTTTTTCTCTTGCCTCATAAGTGGCAAAGTGCAAGACTCCAGCTATACACCGTTCCGAGTTGGCCTTCCTGGCCGGCGCCATTTTAACGAGTGTAGCGCCGCCTACCCTCATCCATGCATTTGGGAGAATCTGAACCCGCCCGAACGACCGACCGCCATTACTGGACTGTTACCCTGCACACCGAGTCGCACCGATTGCAGCTGCTTCTGCCGACACGGCTGCCGTATTCGGCACCCTCGACTCATCGTCTTTGTCCATGGAGGAAAGCACCGTCCTAATTGGTATGTCAGGCATGGGGAAAAGTGCATCCTGCTTTCCTGGCATATTTTTGTGGGTAATTTTTAGCGCGGTTCTGGGGCAATCGTCGCTCCCAAACCGAACTCGGCGTTTCTATCGCTAGCGAAATTGGGGATCACTAGTGAAATTGAGGATCGCTACTGAAATTGAGGATTGAACGAAGCCAGCATGGTACGAATTACGGCATGTGAATTTGCGCTGAACTCGAGTTGTCGCAGCTTGGGGGCGCCGGGAACATTTGGAATTACTACGCGGTTAGCGGCTCAGACCTGCGCTGCCACGTCTGCTTTAATTGAAACAGTAGAAACCTAAAATTTAAATATGAATCGATATATAAATACCGAGTACAAATAGCAAGTGCGACGGATCCTTTTTTTCTGATTTGGAATTTACTGTCGCAATATTGGCACATTGATGTGCCTCTCTGTAATCGCCTCGCGTGAGAAATATTTGTGCGCAAACTGTGTCGCGGCGTGGACTACACGAGGCTGTGTTATATATATATATATATTCGTGTTGGAGAGTCTACCACAAAGCTATCTCAAAGTCTGAGCTTCCATTTCCAAACTTTACCAACACCGTTTACCACCTGAAGAAAAATAGTTATTAAATCAGTGGACCAGAAGTCACGCAACTGTTTTCATATTTCAATGTTTAAGCCGCCCTCCGCTTACCTATCGGTCGTAGCCCAGGCTAAGGAACGGCACGGGCTTCTCTGCAGTTCGCCGGCCGTCCAAGAAATGGTCGGAGCACACACGACTGCTCTTCGATGGCAAGAAGTCTTTCCTGTTTAAATTCGCCAGCCACTGGTGTCGTAGCTCTGGAGCAGGGGGAACCGGTGCAGCATAAACATATGCCGCACCCACATTCATCCTGTTGACAGCGTGGGTCTCGCACACTGAATCGGCGTTTATTTTACGTTTTATTTTTGGTTATTTGTACAACCAATTACAGCACAGTGTTGCCCGGTTGATCATTTTCTTGCATAGGCCATGTCACGCGCGAAAAAATTTTATAATATCGAAGCGGCTCCTAACATTGTCTAAACAACTTGCCTCCGTACGCTGCGCACGTGCTTTTTAACAGTCCACTCCGTGAAGCAGATGAGCTTTCGAGGGAAAGGATAAGCGGAGCGTTGGCACAGCGCTCTGGTTTGAGAGTGTTTTTCCCTTTTGCATCGACCTACTTGGGACGGTGTATAGATAACCCACAAATGTACCCGAGGACAAAAAGTTGTACTTATATCTTACACTTGTGTGGCAATCGAGGCCCGAAGTTGGCACTTGAAAGCGAGCAACCAGAACTGGAGCCTCACTGTGGGACTAGTTTGGTGACGACCAAAGATGCCAGGTGGCAGCCGGACTACTCTAAGCAAAGTATAACTTTTGCACTCGTTTGTCGAATTTAGAACGAGATCCCCGGACTCTGGCCAAGGAAAGTTTAGTCTGATTTTAACCTGGATCTTTCGGGCGTTTCATGGCACCTGATTTTCACAACAACAAATTACAAAACTTTTTAACAATTTGGGAGGTGGACAGTACTCATTTGAAGCGAAGATACATTAAACACTAGCAGCTATAACGGAAACACTAGCAGCTATAACACACGTCACAGTGAAATGTGGAATATACCCTTTGCACGTACAAGTTGCGGTACTCAATCAATTTCTTTACATACTGTCATCATTACTCAATTCCCACACTCATTAGAAAGTAAATGTGTTTTTGATGTTATTATGTTTCGTTTTATACAACCTTGTTTTTCCGGTTTTTGTTTTAACTGCATTATTGGCCTAACATATGCTAAGTTCTGTTTTGGAAACTGCTGTATAGATTGTTACTTCTTCCTTGTTTACTATTGTATAATAGCCGCTGTCGCTAATTAGATCAATCGGGGGCACAGACCTCGGCAAGCCCCACTCCAGTGCCTTTTTGTCTGTGCTCCCGACATCACCATCCTTGTACGATGTGGTGTCAAATAAAATTTGATTTGATTTCATTTCATTTGATTTGGAATAATTTGAGTAAATGTTAAACGATAGATCGGGAGCTCTCCATGTTTTAAATAAATCTAGACACGAATAACCCAATAGTCAACATCATACTACCAATCAATATATGTCGGAAGATTAACTTTTCTTGAACCCATAGGTTAACCATTCGGGAGGATTACCCATTAGGAAAAAGTGGATTTTCAGTCCAAATCAGTAATTGTAACTGTGTGACAATATAAGAGGAAAGCAAGCAACATCTTGATGGTATTTAACTTATAATGTATAATTATATCAATGTAGCTTGTAATGTCAACGTCGAGGTAATATTCGGACTCTCCTTATAAGTTAAAATATTTTTCTTTCCAATCGCATTTTTTTGTGTAAAAACAACAACAAAAAAAACAGCTAGCGTGCTCGTTTAGAAGCGTTATACTAATCAATTCACCAAATATATTTGCTTTCCGAATTGAGCAATCATTTATCTTAAGGAGCAGACCAATTTTGTGTTGCCGTTTAGGCGTTCACAAAGAGAGAGGCGATGATTAATTTTAATACTGGAAAATAAAAAAAAATGAATGAATCTTTGGAAATATTAAGTTCGAAATTTTCATCGTATCTTTAACTAATATTACTGTTGTCTGCTGAAAAAAATGTTCCCATAAAGGAAGAACTTTGTTATGAAAGAACAATAGGGCTACTGGTGGTTGTTTGTTCGTTTTCTTCTGTTTCCTGCAGTTCCTTAAAGTTTTCGCGTTATATTCCACATCCTACAGCAACTGGTACATAAGCCACTTTCCCGTCCCATTGGTGGGAGCGAGCATCTATGAACAACAACGTGCCTAATCGCTCTAGACTATAACAATAAACACGTTGGTACAACATTTAACACGGTGAAGCGTGCAACAACTAATTCCTCTAAGCTACCGTTAAACGACGTTAGGGAGTGCGAGAAAATTGCACACCATTAGGCTCCGCTTTGTGAAACTTGGTCTTCACCGAGTTTTCTCAAAGCGTTCCGCCTCTCTTTCGCTCGAAAACATCATTGTTCGTAGGAATATTTATGAGCCCCCGGTATTTTTCGTGTTTGAAGGCAGGACAAAGCACAACGAACAACGCACACTATACGTGCCTAGTGGTATTTTGAAAGCGTTCGTTGGCCCCTTCTCACCCCATCTCTTTATTGTCTTACTTTTTTGCGGCTTCGAAATTTCTCCCCCTGACCAATTTGCGTGCGTGAACATCGCTGGCGTGTTGCGAACGACGGTAAGTACTTTTTCCGCAGCAGCGGGGAGGTGCTTACCGCGCTCGCGATTCACCGTTCAGCAGCTCTGTCCTGCAACGTTATACGCAGAGCGAGTTTCCACGCAGCTCGTGGAAACTGCCTCCTTTCGAAGCTTTCGCGTGTTTGCTTCGCTTATAGACCTCGGACTGAGTACCGAACTTTCACCCTACCGTAAACGCTGCGGTTATTTATTTCCACGCTTGTAACTGCAAGGTTAGAACTCGTTCCTTCCCTAGAATCAATTGAATTACGCGGTGAATTTAAGTATGCAGACTCGTTTTACGTGTGTGCCACAAAACTTCTGCCCAATTGTTTGTGTCGATACGACACATGGCAAAGACATAGGATTGATGCCGTGATAATTTCTCTAAAGTACCCTGTTTTTGTGCACGCAGAGTCCCAGACAACTTGCACCAAATCTCAGAAAAACAACAGCCGAGCGCTATGCGGGAGTGAAACCAACTGTATTATGTTAACAAGCGTATTAGGAAAGCGGACGAATTTTGTTAATGCACCTAGTCATTTTTATTCAGACTAATTTGCTAACAATTTATTTATTATTTTAAGGGCCGAAGTGTTCATTGAAGAATTGTTGACCGCATTAAAAAAGACCCAAATAAGATGTTTGCTACTTGATACGCTTTTGGACGCATCATTTTATAAGCCTCCAAAAAAAGCCCGCGAAAAAAAAAAGTGACAAGGCGCCTGCGTTTGGACCTTCTGATATTCATATTTTCACTGGCGCGCTGTCCGAGACAGATCATCGTGTCCCAAAGTTAAGCGCGAGCACCTGCTGCCGCAAATCCCCGCCTCGGACATGTACTTCCGATCTCCCGGACCCCCAACGCGGCGAGGGAAAAAATAGAGGGAGAGGAGGACAACCTAGCAACGATGGACACCCTAGCAACGGCGCTCACCCCGGATTGGCTGACTCGAGGAGATAGACGCTGCCACCGTCAACATAGGCAGCGGTTACAACGAGTTTCCGGAGCGGTAGCGTCCCTTGGTGGTAACGCGTCTGCCCTTATGCGCAGCGGACCCCGGTTCAAGTCACACTGTGGACATCCTTTATTTTTTCCTGGAACATTTTATTTTGTCAAAGTATTTGGCAATATTTACGACATAATTTTTTACGATTAACATTGAAAGAAAAAACATTCAGCCTTTTTACTCTGGTGAAGATCGAAGGCCAGCGAAGCAGTACTGTGATGGCAATAAAGTAATGGCCGGCCGCAAGTCGGCCAGCCAGAGTGGAAAGGCTGGAAAGGTTGCCGCCATCTATGAGCGACGGCGGCAACGAGAAACCGGCATGACGGTTGTCTGGTTGCCGCCGTCGTCCATAAGGTAGCTGTCCATAGTTTTGTTTCCTCATTTGTTTGCTGGCGGACACGATCCCGGGGAAACCAGCCCCTAACAGCTCCGCTGTAAAAACGAATGTTGTCGACAAAACTTCGCTGAACTCAATGGTGAGGGACTCCCTTTCCTGTTGTGCATGGCCGACAGCGGGGTTTGGGTTGCCGGCTGGACGCCGCGAAGCGGCGTGCACAGGGCGCCAAGTGGGTTAATAGTTTTGTCATGAGCAGCCGCAGACCGTGAACGCAGGCGGGGGCCTGAGTTAACACTCTCCCCAGTGATACACGCGCCGTCCGAATCCGAAATCCGAATTCCCGGGCGTTGCGAGCAGCCAATCTGGCGTGAGCGCCGTTGCTAGTGTGTGTATCGTTGCTAGGGTGTCCTCCTCTCCCTCTTTCTTTTCCGTGGCCGCGTTGGGGGTCTAGGCGATCGGATACCATAAAACCGTTAATGCTCGTGAGTCGTTAAGTTTCACGAATTTTACAAACTGAAAAATTTGCAAAATTTCAGGGTACGCGCAAAAATTCCGTTTCTCTGTCAATGCAGGCGTCCTTCCGTGACCGTTTCGCGAAAAATAGGGGCCGCGAAAACAAAGGGTTTTTCAGGATACGCGTCTCGGACAGGACGCCGGTGATATGCTCGACTTTGTTCTTTCAGAGCGCATCTGAGAGCGCTGCAAGCGAAAAGGGCGGGCGCTTTGACGTAATCTTATAGTTTATATTTCGCGGGATTTCTTTTTAGGCAAAAAGAAGAGGAAAAAGAAATAAGTGCGCATTGTGTATCACGTCGCAAACATATTGAATCGGTGTTTCTCAATGTGCAGTACAACTATTCGATTTCCATTAAACGAATAAATAAAAAGGTAGCTAATATCTTAAATATTTAAATAACCATGAGCACTAATACTTCGTGCACTTTCAAAAATGCTTACTTACAACGTACAGTAGGTTTCACTCCCGCACAACGCGCAGTTTTTTTTTAAAGTTTGTGGCAGCATATTTGGGACACCATTTATAGCGTTGACGAACATTAATATTTTAATTAGCTCTGAATATTTTTTAAAAATTATATCCAACAAACATGTAGTTTTAGTTAGAAATTCGCTTAAAGGCATCGACAACCTATAACTCTCAATTCCACATAAATTTGGAGCGAATGCCTTTTTGCTCTGGGTCTCGAATGCATATCTAAATTATTTGCGTCCAAGAACAATATTTACTTTTTAACGTTATCATTATCACTTTCCCATTTGGCACTTTATAGTTCGAGACCTAACTTTGGTGCACCATGTACTATACATTTGTAATGTACGCACCAAGTCTCTCCAAAGTTTATTGATATTGTGGTCTTCGATTGCGGATAGCAAGTTTCTTGTCGGATGTATATAACTATTTTTTGTGCATGTTAATATTATGCAACACTAAAGACTTCACTGAACCGAGACGCTCAGTATCTGACCTAATAAGCCCTTTGGAGAGTAGGACAAATACATAAACACTTTTTTGATGCGATGTGCTTTCTTCTCGGAAAGATTTTGGTCGGTGCTAGGTAGGTGAACCGCCATCCATCGTTGAGGCTGTTTAATTTTATTTTGAACATATTTGTGTAAAATTATAAGGCTTGTTTCAGAAATGCTGTCTTCCCATGCGATTACGTTTAGGTATTCACAGCATTTCGCAAAGTTAGCTCTAAGTTCTGAGTGACGACCGAAATATTCCATGTGCCTCGACACGACAGAAAATGTTTCAGTAGCTTTGAGAAGAATGCATCCAGGGCAGTGCGGCGGCACTGTTGTATGATCCAAACTAATTATGCAAAACACTGTCGCACTGGGAAGTTATACATGCTCAAACATAACCAATCCAGCACTAAGAGAGCCGAGCGTGGGTGGGCATTAAAAAATAACCCGGCGGCGATATTCATAAACACTCCAAAGTATACGCCCGGTCACTTAGCGTCGCCATCTTGTTTGCGCGCTCATTCTCAAGCCAGGCAAATTTCTGGTCCTCTGCCATCTTCCTGTTGTTGCTCGCAGTTTCAACTTAAATTGACTATTACCGTATTTGTAGAAAAAAAAAATGTAAACTTTTTTTGTTTTGCTTTTTGAGCAGTTGTGCTTGAATTTCGGCATGTAAAGCAATCGGTTGAGAAGAGCTTATATGCAGCGGATAAGGTTCTAAAACCCTCTGAGTGCCAGGAATTAGTATACTCGGCCGAGGTTCCCGGTACATTCCCTGCCGCGCCAGAGTATACTATTTTCGAGTTTTCAGTTTATTCCCAGCCGTTTTCAACTGAACTCAGGCTGACAAGATATTTCCTGGAAGTGGCCCATGGTTCAATGGACAGCCCATTCAACCATGTTTTGTTTAGTCGTGGTTTTGCCTTTTGACTCCAGGTGGTGGGTTTTGTGGAGGCACCTTCCTCCGTATGTCTTTCCGAGTCAAGAATATTTTTGAGTGGTGAAACCACGTGCTTCACCTTCGTGCTCATCGACGGATGTTGAAATCTAGGACCTACAAATAAGTTCAAAAGTTGACGACATTACTACTGGGTGTGCTTGGGATACTGATAAAAGTGACATCTAGTCGTCACCACAAGAAAGGTCACTCAAGAGGAAAACGATCTCGACGACACTGGCACAGCTGAACTCGTGGTGTCTTTGTTCCCAAAGTTCGGTACGATTAAAAGTTAATACACTTGTTAAACGTAGAGTAACGTAATCTAGCAAATAAATTACATATTGAAGCATAGAGTGGCGTTTCTGCGTCTTTGAAATTTGTTATTGTGCAGCGAAAAAAAACTCGGCACAGTGTGCACGCTGGGACGAAAAAACTCGGCACTCCCAGGAATAATAAACTTTTTGTTCACACGACTACGACCGCACATCTTAGGAGTCACGAGAAATAATACACTGCAAACATCACTTGGCGGCTGAAGCGTGTTTTTGTACTAAGTCATATAAACATTGAGATCTTGTATACAACTGTGTGTTTCAGCGAAGGCGTTTTAAAATCCCGAAAAACAGAGTGGTTGAGAAAGACAAATATCCGGGCACAAATTGCCAGACAAGCGAACGTCAGGAATTGAACAAAAAACACTCAAACTATGCAATTAATTAACTAAAATTCGCTAATCCACTTCCGAATTAATAACAATAAACATGTTTAACTGAGAAATTTGATAAGCATCTTCGAAAACCACTAAATCAACTCAGTTTAGAACGATCTAAAGCAGGGAAGCATTTTACGGCGTTTCGAAAACATGCCGGATTTCGACACGTTTCCAAGTTTCGGCATCTTATCGGAGTACATTTTCGTGCAAGCAGTCCTGCTCCCGGATGGCAGAGGCACAAAGCCACCGCATCGCCTCTCTCGTTGGATGGAGGAAAGTGTGAGGCAAATATACTGCGTGTCTCGGTCACTGGGGAGCAGAGGTCGGCATCTTAGGTCGCCCTCATTCACCCTCACCCTCACAGTCGCCCTCACCTCAGCCCCTCATCCACCGTCACCCTCACAGCTACACTTCCACTCAGCCCCTCACTTATCCTCACCCTCACAGACAAACTCACCGTCAGCCCTTCACTAACCCTCCTTGAACCTTATGGCCCTCATGCCCCTCACGCCCCTTACGCATTCACTGCCCTCGCGGCCCTGACGCACTCATACTCCTCGCGCACTAATGGTTCTCACAGCCGTCACAGCCCTCACGACCACAAGATCCTCAATGTCCTTACTCACTCTTACACTAATGAATTTTCGAGTTTCAGAAAATCATTCACCCTCACCTTACCTGTGAATAGTATAAGAGTGCGTGAGGGTGAGTGAGAGCTCTCATGAGTGAGATTTGTCGAGGTATGCCCGTTACTTAATAGTCAAACCGCACCTAGCATCCGCGCGGCGAAATTGTTGTTAGGCAGGCCTCGACCCTTTTCCCCGGAGATGCCGCGAGAGGTCACGATACCCGCGCGAACCCACACGAATTATATACGCATTTAAGCGAAATCAGCCCTCACAGAGAATTCATCTTCTCGCATAAGCGCCACAGCAAACGCATGCGCTTCATTCGAGCTCAGATCCCGCACGAACTGATGACCCTTACTTCCGTCACTGCTCCCACGGCCCTTACGCCCCTCACACACTCTCGGTCATCACGCCCCTCACGCACTCACAGCCCTTGCGTACTCACCGCCCTCACCAGGCCCCTCAGGCACCCATACCCCTCCCTCACTCGCGGTTCTCACAGCCCACACGGCACTGACGCCATCTCACCCCTGACGACCTCACGATCCTCACTCACCCTCACACTCATGCATTTTCGGGGTTCAGAAACTCGCTCACCCTCACCTCACTATGTAAAGATGAGGGTGTGTGAGGGCCCCCTCATGAGCGAGGTTTGCCGAGGTATGCTGGGGAGCAGCACCACTGGAGTAAAGCTGCGCTTGTACAGAAACCGAAACCTAATAACGTGTTCGTAATGAACAGTTTTTTTTTCTCGGAACGTGTCAAATATTGTACCGGCAATGTATATTTCTAATAATAGTTGATTTAGTTTTTTCCATGATTCTTAGAACGTTTTTCATTGCTACAATATGTTTATTTTTGCCAATTAAAATGTAATTACTAATTTGTTTTTATAACTCTTTACATATTTAATGTTTTCTTTTGCAAGTCCTGACGACCGCTGGGGCTGGCAGTTTGTTCCCGGAAATATTTTATAGTTTTTGTACCAACTTATTTTTAGGGATGTTTGAAAGCCTTCGATGGAACACCCTGCAGATACACCTAAATGGATAATGCATGTGGAATTTACGGCAGAAAACAAACCTATTCGTCATCCCAGGAGACACATGGAGGTCCTGAGCAGGTGTAAAGTGAAGAAATTGGTGCCTAAACGATTACGGAAATCTGCGGAAGTATCGCAAGTGTTCCTCCCGAACCAGTTGGAGTAAGGTATGTTCCTAATAAAACATATTTCTAATGTTTCTCTAATGTTACAAAGCGTTTTTTGTACCTAATCTTGTGTTATCCACTTAGTATGAGCCTACTCGTCGTAATTCTTGCTGCTTTTCGGCCTAATGTCTTTGGACCAAACTCGCGCATTTCCGCATTTCTTCCTCCATTTTCGCTCACATCATGAATAATTTTCTGCTGCTTCTGACTCTCTTTCTAGATTTCTTAAGGGAATAGATGCAGTAATCATCTGCTGTCTCACGATAGTAAATGACTCGATGACCAGTTTCTTCAAAATCGATGGCGCGCATCATTGAGGCAAGGCGCAAAGCTGACAGGACCTCGGCACGAAGATTCTTATCGCTCTGCGAATGTCACTGTTGAGAATGGATGGCCTCCTTGGGCAGAAATAACACCTTATATCTCGCCAAAATTACTTCTATTCTTGAGCATCGCTGAGCTTCATTGTCTTTTATGTCCTCCGCTACAATTGTGCTCTTTTTTTTCTTTTTTTTGTTTTGATTTTTTTTGGCATGAACATTTGGTTGTTCACGAAGAGATCTTGGATCCAATCAACTGAAGTATTTCCTTCACGCGCAGCAGAATTTCTCGGGTGTTCCATGTTATCGATTACTATAGCCACTGAAATAATAAGAACTACAGGAAATGTCTTTCGAGCACCTTACCTCCATCACGCACTCAATGCCTTCATTCGTGCTTTGGCAACACCCGCGTGCTCGATGTGCACGAAACGGAGAAACATTACTAGGAAGCTCGCACTTGAATCAGGAAAAGTGAAACTCCTCCTTGCCGTTCTTAATATGTCGATAACTTTACAATAAAAATTTCGCTGAGTTGAGTATACCAAGACTCTAAGGGCTCCATTTTGTGTTGAGGCTTTCTTTCTTTGAGCTGGTTCAGGAGAATCACAAAACGTGCATGTGAAATGGATAATGGAAATATGACATACACTGTGTGCACTAATGAAAATTGTTTATCAATACATACATTTGAATGATATTGCTAATGATTGGATTCACTCCCCAGGTACCACAGTTTTTTGAGCCAATTGTTTGTCCTTGCGAGGGCCTTAAATATAAGTATAGGGCCTTAAATAGTTCAATAAAGTCGAAATCGAGCCGTACTTGATTTTGCTTGCATACAGTCTATGTGGCAAGGCATCTTTGAGGGCTCGGAGAATCTCGCGAGAGCATGTCGCCTAAAAGCAGTGGGTTCTTTCTAGAGGCGCGGCTATGCTACATCGAACGCTTTACGGGAAGCCTGCAATCGACATCACTGGTACCATGGAAGCGTGCGGTACTGGCAAACCACCTGCAGTAATCTTCGCGTATATACATCGGGGGCGGTCATCACAGCGCTGGGATCGAATTCCGCCGGTGCAGCCACGTCATCCGCAAGACCAGCAGGAAAGGAGCTCCTGCAGCGATTCACTTTCAGAGGGCACGATGAATATCGTGAGAACATGTCGTCTAAAATCCGTTGGCTCTATCTACAGGCGCTGCTATACTACATTGGATTCTCCTACGGGAAACCTGTCATCGACATCCCTTGGCTGCCTACGGAGGCGTGCGGAAGTGGAGAACCATCTGCCATTAATCTTGGCGCAAAAACATCGGTCACAATCATCACAGCGCTGGGATCAACTTCCGCCGGTGCAATGCAGTCACATCATCAGGGAGGCCAGCAGAGTAGGGTCTACCGCAGCGCTTCAGAGTTAAAGGGGACGGCGAATCTCGTGAGAGCAAGTAGCCTAAAAGGCCTTGGCTCTTTCTACAGTTTAGTTACCCGTCCTGGTAATTAGAAGCGATGATGTTATGATTCTAGTTGTGCCGAGCCCACGGATCATGTATCATTACATATGATTGTGTATTGGTATGCAGGCTGCTTTTGTTTGGTGATGTTGAGTCATAACCAAGGCCTACGACTGAAGAAATGTTCGAGTCCATTATGGTTGTCCAAACTGAAATTGAAAATGAGATATCTGAACTGAACTCTCGGCTAGAGACTAACAATGAAAGAGCGAAAAACCCACACCTAGGTGTACGTAGGTCTTGGATAACGAAAAAGAAACCAAATCTAAAACAACGCAAATGGAATCTCTTTAACAAACCGTTACGTCCTTAAGAAAACTATTATGACGCAAAGTGCCAAAATTACTGATCTCGAAAACCGAAGTCGGTGTTTCAACCTCGTAAACGGCGGCATTGCCGAAACGCCAAATTAAACCGAGAAACAGCTTAATAGAAATGTTTTTTGCGACCTCCTTTTTTATATACAAACTGGGTGTCACGTGCTCTTCACAGACTTAAAACGTAGTACGAAGCGGCCTGTATTTTTCTTTTTCAAGATTGAAATGAAAATATGAAACTTCTTTGCAACGCAAAAAAAAAAACAAATCTTGCAGACTTGTTTAAAAACAATGCCTATAAGTTATTTGACCTCACAAAAATATTAATGCTCTGGGAAGTCGCCAGATAGGAAAAAAAAGGGTGGCGCTAGTGTTTATTTTGAGAATGAAAAGCTTTGTGTGAACAATGATGCATTTACATGGGCTGAAAATGTAAATGCACTTGCTCTAATTCCGAACCCTAAGAAAACAAACAATTCTGCCTGACAGCCACCTCAGTGTAAGGAGCTGTGACTTCTGAATTTGAACGCGCAAAGTATCGTTTGCAAAGCACCACTTGAAATATTTTTACATAAGAATGACTCTCAAGTTTGTATTTTTACTGAGAGGCGGCTAATGAACAGAATACTGGCGCATAGGTATTCCCGGGAAAGTGTAAGCAGTTCCTAGTGATTGAGAAGCTAATGGTGGCGAAGTGACCGCGTTACGCAATACTGGCATTGAAGCGATTCTTCAAGAACAATTTCAGGGCCATGAGAGCTTTCTTGTGCCTTAACTGTTGGGGAAACACTGCTATTTTTGGAGATATTTACCGACCAACGGCTGGTTCACAAGAATATTTCAGTCAATTATTTTATCACTTATTGTTATTTAGCAATAACAAAATAATCCGCAAGGGCGATTTCAATGTACCGTCGATTGATTGGTTAAACATAAGTAGTTTATCTCCTTTCACAGATAGTATTTTGATATGATGCTCGCTTTTGATTTAATGTAATTAATTCAAGATCCCACCAGAGTGTACGGTTCAAATCGCTCTATTATTGACCTTGTTTTTGGCGAGTAGTTCCTATACAGCTTGCACAATACCAGCTGAAGAGAGCATATCTGACCACTACTCGGTCCTGCCGTCCTGTACTCTTGATCGCTTGTCACCTAAGAAAAAAAGATATATTTGTCTTACCAAGACTTCTCAAATGCTGGTGGTAGCAGTATTCAAGACCAAATTGATTTACTTCTTGCTCTTTTCCCTGGCACAAACTTTGACGCAGTTCTGGTAAGATTAGGTCCACCTCTATCTCCTCTCTCTACAAGCATGTGCCTGCGAAATAAAAGCGAGCAAAGCGTGATAATTCATAAACAAGTAAAATCACCATGCACGTAAAACATGTATTAAAACGAGCCAAAGGGAACAGGTATTCTGAGCAGGTATTTAAACCGTAACCGTTACCGAAACCGAAAACAGTTTAGGAACAAATTGTTTTCAGTAATCAAAACCGGAACAAAACCGTTATTGGAAATGTATAAAAACCGTACCCGTAACTCTAACCGTAAATTATTTACCGGTAACCGATATTAACCGAAAAAAAAGATTAGTTTTTCTCAATAATGACCTCGAGGAGAGATCTTAAAATATCGTGGCCATTTGACTGAGTTACCGTCAGGGGTGGTGCATCTGGTAATACATTTTCGGTGAATCTATATTTAGGATTAAGAATACTTAGTTAGAATCAGTGGTCAAGCATGTAATGCAAAGCCTATATTTCTAAGTCTGCCAAACTCCCACAATCGCTACATGTTTGCAGCACATGCCGTTTTCAGCATATTGCCTATAAGTCAGAATTCTGAGATGTCCATCCAACTCGGTTCTTTCAAAACTACCGATGTTCCTGACCTGCAGTAGCCAGTATGATGAAACGATGCAAATTGGCCATCGTGCAGAGCTGGCTTAGAACAAAACCTCGCATTTATTTTGTCTGAAACGTTTAGCGAATGACGCTTTCGTAACTACGCAGGAAGAAAAAAATATCAGGGGTTTTACATTGGCGTTTCATATGCCACACACACACAGACGCGCGCGCGCGCACGCACGCACGCACGCATGCAATTTATGCGCAATTGTTTGCGTGTGCACACACACACGCACACTATTTATATATGTGAGTGTGCGTGTGTGTGCGCGTGTGTGTGTGCGTGTGTGTGTGCGCGCGTGCGTGCGTGTGCGTGCGTGTGCGTGTGTGTGGAGTGTGTGCGTGTGCGCGTGTGCGCGTGTGCGCGGGCGCGCGTGTGTACGTGTGTGCGTGTGTGTGTGATGTGTCTTACAAAACGCCAATATGAAACCTTTGACATTTTTTTTTATTTCTGTGTTGTTCAAAATGATTATTCGCGACATATTTCAGACGAAATCAATACCAGGTCTTGTATTCCGTCAGCTCTACATGATGGTCAATTTACCTCGTTTCTTAATTCTTAGGTGTTTCGGCAGTAGCACTGCCTTTTTTGGGCCGAAGAAGGCACTGCCAATGCCGAAACCTTCACGCCTGCTCCCTAAGCCTACTTTTTCATTTTTCTTGGGCTAATTTCTCTGAGTGCAAACTTGTTTTATTATTTTCATAAATGTCTTTAGGTGCGTTTGAATTTCTTTTTTAGAGTACCTTCGAATTATCTAGGAAGCGAAGAGCTTCACGGTTGTGACCTCCTGTTGAAAGCGCTTCAGTTAGGGTCAGCGAAGTGCTGAGAAGATCGTCCGGTGATGGATTCTCTGAAGCGTCCGGGAAGACGAGGGCCGTTCCGCAACCATGGCAGAGACGATTGAGCTCGTCTTCCCGAAGACGATGAAGCTCCTGGCGACGTCCTTCAGTTGTCGCCCACTTTGCCTCAACGCAATCGCTATAGCACTTTCGGAAAACGCAGCATTGATTACAGAAAAATAGTAATGAATTACAGCTAACGTTACCGCTGAAAAAAGTGAAGCGTACAAGTTTAAAATTAAATGCGAATCTATCACAAGTAATCAGATCTAACTTAATAAATAACAAGTCTGCTCCCTACCCATTACCCTAAGTTGACAAACAACGAAGGCTACGGGCCCAGCGAGCCCATCAGCGCATACGATCGTGTCACGTGACAAATGTTCGTCCAAACGTTTTTGTCCTACGGAGAGGGGTCACGTGTTTCTTCCCCCTCTGATTTGGTTGAAGCGGTTGTGGCGCTCGCTCACAGAAACACGAAAACACTAAAAAAGGTCGGGAGGCTTAACAGAATGCGAGGTCAAAGGAGATGAACAATGCAACAAATCTCCCTGTTACTCTTTGTGCGTCTTTCTTGAGCTAAAATAACCAAATTCTGTTTCGTTTAATCTTTTTTTTTTCAACGTCGGTTTTGAGTTGCTATAGAAATTAAAATGTTTCGCCTGCATAGCTCATTGACAAATGACTTTCTCAACATTGAACCAAAAATGGCGGCAGGTGTGGTATGTGAAGATGGCGTCGGCCTGACCTGTCCAATACTTCAAAGATATCGCCTAAATCAAAATGGTATCGGCACTATCTTTTCAGTTGTGACGTCAATATATGGGCAGTATTATGTGCTGCCTGGACTATAGCCACGTTTTTCTAAGTTGTTTTTGTTATTGTTCTTGATTTGTGCCCCTCTCCTACCTGGGCCCGTTTGGGTCCGTAGTACTGACTAAATAGATAAAATAAAAAAAATTCGCCAAACAAGTGCTCAAGTTTGGCTTCACTGCGGGTAGTTTGGGTGTCATCTGGCATTTTCTGGCTAAATGGACAATAAAGTACGAGAATAGGGCTTCTCTTTTGTTTGTTGGGTATTCATGCGGTAACTTTGATCCTAAATGTCCGAAAAATTACCATATTTATGCTTCACTGCTGGGGATTCGGTTTATACGCGGAACCTTTTGTTGAAGTCTGTCGTTTTGTCAACAATGGTGCGGGCAAGAGAAAAGCCACAAAACGTCAGAGCGCTCTTGCCCTAACTATCGCTTTGGAGCAAATCAAAGCTAGCCGCAAGGATTGGCAAACTCAATCCAATATCGGCGTTTTTTGGCTTGCTACAGATTTTGCATCCCATTCTTCTTTTCTTTGCAATGTATATTGTTTAGCGCAGGATTCTGCTTCTTGTTGGTTTGACCGTTTAATATAAAGGAGCTATAAGCAAATTATGCTAGGATCATTTCTAAATACAACAGCACATCATTCTTTCTTTATTAGGAGGAATGAAGTATAGTTACATAAATTTACTTATACATATTGTTTCTTAGACCTTACCAAGTGTTTTACTTTCACCGTGAAATATATACTAACCTGGTCTATGCCGGCGAGTTATAAGGCCAGGCAAATATCAATATAGGGGACTAATCATCATGATAACTCGGGCAATTACGTTGAAATTGCTATTCGCTTTTTAATTAGTGAATATGAACATGGTTAAAATTAAAACCTCGCTGAGCATTATCGAAAACCACTAAATGAACATGTTTTAGAAATGTCTGGAGCGCGTGGGAAGTATGGTGTTGCGCTAAATTTACCACTTGTCCAACAGGCGCAAAAAAAAAAAGCGGTGGGTAATTGGACCGTACGCTAAAGGTTTGTTTACGCAAAGAAACAGCGTGCCGGGAGTGCTCATGCGCAGAACGCAATAGAATGGCTAGCGTAATGCGTACGGCCGCAACGCTTGGGATTTTGTGTTGTGGACTAGCGGGCTTTGCGGGAAGCTCTCGAGAGGTCTCGGGCGCAGCTAGAGCACAAGTTTCAAGATGGCGGTTACCTCGACTGGCGCAGCAAGGGCGACGTGGTGCTCGCGAAGTTCAGTGCTGCGTGAAATTGCGTGTTGTTCAGCTCGGAAATTCGTTCCAAGACCTACCGGGGTCGAATCAGGTCGCCGTGCAGCTGAAGGAGTGAACAGTAAAAACGTTCACCACTCGCAGTGTGCGTGAAAGCTTCGATCAGCTCAGCGCTAAGCCTCTTCACGTATTTAGTTACCGGCGCAAGAACGACTCTTCAAGAAATCGCCAAAGTTGTTGCTATGCACTGGGCATTAGTAGATCATGGATTTCTTCCCACGGTAGCTTTGATAAAAGGTGCCGTTTACATGGGACGATTTAAGGTCGGTTCTCACATGCAGCGAAGCGTTAATGTAGCGCTCCTCACGTGCCGTCAGCTACTTATCGTCTGCCATGAGCAACAGTTTGGACGGTGAGATACAAAGCTGGTGAACGCTCCCGTCAGCACGCGCTTAGCGCGAGGTAAGCGCTACGCTTGCAGCGCTCCGCTTCATGTGTGAGCTGGCCTTAATGGAGGCTCCGTGATCGTATTTGGACGAGTACTCGTACTTGCAGCCTCCGTACCCCACAGAAAATTTCGCTTAACCAGGCAGTTGCGGCTTGGTTTAATTTGAACACTCTCAGAAAAAAAATGGTGTATTATTACACCCTTTGTCCCATATAATACACCCCAAAACTTCAAATCGACGTACAGCGACCTCTAATCGAACAGACGGCCCCAAATTTTACGAGGGGCTTGATAGCCGTGTGGTACAACTTATTAAAATAGCTAATATACGGGTTACTGACTACAAAAAATATAATCGGGGTTTTCTTGGCCCTACCGCAAAAACTCAGTGTTTTCTTTGTGTGGACTTTGATACGTTATTTAGCTATTTAAAAAACTACATCGCAGCCTTATCAAACCCCTCGTAAAATTTGAGGCCGTCTGTTCGACTGCATTGCGCTGTACGTCGAAATTAATTTTTGGGGTGTATTATATGGGACAAAAGGGTGTAAAGTGATACCCTTTTTTTTTAGAGTGAAATAAGAGCATTGGAAACGTTTTCATTTTCAATATTCCTTTTGAGGAGCATCGTGGTGCTATAGGAACGCGCAATTCTACAGCTATGGCAAACAAAGTCAAAAAGAGGATGCGAGATGTTCACTCGGCAACGTAACGCACGACTAAAATCGGTCCGAGCAGGTCGTTCTGAGCGTATGGTATACTGCTGCGTATTGCGTACGTAAGAGCCAAAACGCGGTACTAGAACGGTCTTTTAGCTAACTACCGCGCTCTAAACGAACTCATAATATTTCTAAAATTGAGTGAACTAGCGGTGTACGAAGATGTTCAGCACGCTTCTAATTACATTCAAATGTTCATTTTCAATAATCGAAAAAAGTGAATTCATAGATATTAATTCATTAACCTACTTATTGCGAGGATTAAACCTTCTTTATTATGTCTTCCGGGCCACATAGGTAACTAGACAGACTGCACTAGTGCGGGTTTTACACCATTTAAAAAAATGTGAATAAAAAAATTTGTGAAGTCGAGAAAAGACACCCTAAATAAGTAAAGCGATAACCCTTTGCCGCAGTCGTCGGTGAAAACAAAATTGAGGAAATAATACCTAACGTTCCGTCACATTTTAGAAATTTGGTCTTTCATGAAATTAATTAGTCTTAACGTTGAATTAGCTTTAAACTTAGAAGCGTCACTCTTTCAAAACATTAAATAAAAATAATGTTATCTTTTGTGTAGAACTTGATTGTTTAATATAGGCAAATGCATGTTCAAAGATCAGTGAGCAAATTCGGGTATTTGTTTTCCACTTTTAGCTTACTGAGACGTCGCAACTCACCTAGATGTTAAATACTATCTGAATGTCTGGCGTAACGACTAACGATATAATATCTATAAAATATAGCATAGATTAGGTTACGATAAGAAGGGGGGGGGGGCAAGGGTAGGCTTCGGGAATACATACAGTTCTCAGAAAGCTCGTGTTACGCTTTTATTGGCTGCTCCTCTCGCCCCGTACAATAGATACAGCGCCCTCCTTAAACCTCATTAAGCTCGATTTGCTTGATTCGGTGCTGCCATATTAAGATGCATGCAACGGACCAACACTGCTCCCATGCTTTCTGGAAGAAAGTTTCTCTTTTCCTGAAGGAACATAGATTACAAAAGCGCTCCTCCTTTTAGGGAGGACTATAGTGACCCATTTTTCTGAGAGTTTCTGGCAACTTCGAGACTATAGTCTCGAAGTTGCCAGTAAAAACGAAACAACCAGCATCTACGCCTAATTTTATAATTTCCCCCGGAACTGAAGCCCGAAGATCGAACTGCCAGAAAGTGAAACCCAACTCTGGCTTTTATTTTTCAATTTAATATCAAAGTATCTAAACTTCTGCCTTGTATTGTCGGGTCTTTTAGGACCATAAATTGTAGGCAAAAACAAATTTTGGCACACAAGACTGAGCTGCTTTTTGCATCCTACTTTTGGCTAATAGCGGCGGCTCTTGCCAGAGCACCGGCAAACGGATCCCGAATTCGCTTGCTGAAATGTTGATCAAGTTGCCCGATGCTTGACGTAGGCGCACGTGCTAAAAATGCGCCGTGTAAATATAATGATTCAGTTGCACGTCAAATAATACCCAGGTGGGCTAAACGAACTTTTACTCTTTCAGTTATGTGCGGCACGATTCCGTCTTTGATCTTGCGAACCCCAAGATTTTAATTTTAATAAATATGTTATTTCTGTATTAATACGTGTGACGTGGCTCTCCAGAGAAGCATTAGTAAACTGCTTCCTAGATTTTACTTTTTATTCTTATGTTCACGGCGCTTTCTGGCTTTTGGGGACACTTCATCAGGAGAATTCGGATTATTATTTACCTGCAAATGAGAGACGTATTAGGTATCGCCTTTGTTTAATTTTCATACACGAAGCGGAAGGTTCGCATTCTTTTAAGGTTCTAGCTATCTTCAGTTTCATATCTCAAATCTATTATCTAGATAAACATTAGACCTGCTCACTAAAAATGATCAAAGGTTTTCTTTCTAGTTAGAAGCATATTCGCTGACAAAGGGCAGAAAATATTCAAGATTCTCATTTCAAATATCATGCTCTCGCTCTCCCGAAAAAAAAAACAACGTTTCAAGCACGTAAAATAAATTAGGCCTATCCCTATTCTTTATTCCGTTAGTTTTTTTAATATGTCCGTTTCCTCTTATGTCTGATGGTATAATGGCACGTGAGATAAAGCTTCTTTATTTCTATATATTTTTTGTTTGTTGTCTGGCCATATACCGATGTATAATCTGATTTGATTTTACAGCACTTCTTGTTTCTATTTTCTTTATGAAACAAAACAAACATTAATATGTTATGATCTTTATTGAGATATTAACCTTGAGTTCAGACTTTATAGACGTAAACGTTCATACTCATACTCTTTGTTTTGTTATTTCGAAAATACCAGGAGCAATCATTGCTGGCAGGCAAGCAAAACACGCGCCAAATGAATGACCAAAGCGCACTGTTACTGTGAAATTTAACCTGCGATAGAGTGGTCAGTGTTCTCGTTTGACATCCTCAAAAATGCTGCGGAAACTGTACTCCTATGCTCGAAATGTTGCCGCCGCCCTAATGAAGCTCCATGAAGTTTCATTAGCCGCTCCATGAAGTGACTGGCTTAGTTTGTTCTCTTCAAAATACCAACTTATAAAATACACGTCAAATTGTATTACCATTTTTTACTAAACATCATGTATCTGATAACTCCAATGAGCCCGTCAATTGGGTAGTAAAGTGTATAGAGGAAACCCTATAAGTGTGTTCTGAGTGGTTATATTACATCGAACAAAGCGAAAAATAATACTAAAAATTCCGGATTAAAATTTTAAGCAAAACTTTGTATGCTTGCACAATGTATTGTAATCAGCGATTTCTAACTGTTGTTTTTAAATCAGCATGATACGTAAGGTAATTCCTAAACTTTTAACAGAGGGCCGGTTTAAAATTATTGGTGAATTTTTCATCACCCAAGTATAAAGCATACACAATGTGGCACTGAGGTTCGTTCACAAATGTTCACACCTTCCGATGACTATCAGATGCGCTTGGTACACACATGTGGCACTTCGACCACTCTAACAGTACTTGAGAACTTCGGTGACAAGTTAAACCCGAGCTTAAAGTAATTGCAGTATGTAAAAAAGAAATATTTTATTTGTTTGTTTCTCGTCGCCGTCTAAAAGCGTTATTATATATACATATATATATATATATATATATATATATATATATATATATATATATATATATATATATATATATTACCTGAGTTTGAGACGCTGTTTTTTTACCTTTCTTCTGTCCCTTTTAATTTATCTCAAAGTTCCTTCCTTACATCAACGTTTAAACATCATGATTAATAGGCACCACCTCGCCTGCACTTTGGCATTGGGTTCGCTATATAGTAGTAATGGACCGAATCTGCCGAACTTCAGATTCGGCAAAGTTCGGCAAATGCCGAACTTTTGAAGGAAAGTTCGGTCCCCTGCAGTCCTCATGCGCAGTCCGGCAGTCCCCTGCGCAAGTGAAAAAATGATGCGGTGCATTTTGGATATATACAGTGGATAACGTGATTTTCAAGTGTGGCATTGCCAGTGATGAAACGAGGTTGTTGAAACATTGACCGACAACTACTTTAAAGCACTTAGCAGTTATAAGTAACAATTCTGTTTTCGGCTCGTGAAGTAGTGTGTTCCAAGACAAAATAATATTGCTTTTTCAATTAGGTATTGTTTCGCGATTTTCATGTATCTGCATAAAATTAAACAGAACTGAAAATGCTCGACGTCTCACATCCGACATTCCTAACTCTCCCCATCTTTTCTATACGTCCGTGTATGTCCTAACACCAGAAACCCGCATTTTAAAGGTGAAAAACGAGAGGTTGAAACGAAGCATGGGACGCACATTTTTATGCAAATCTGACGCCAAGTTACTCAAATCGAAAACATTCATATTTACAATAATATCAAATACGATAATATTGCTAGTATCTTCTGCTGAAGGCTCAGCAACTGTTGCACCAGTCTTCGCACACGAAACGGTGATTACCTGAGAAAGCAAGAACGTGGTATTATTGAATTTATTTTAACAACGTACACACACATACAGGCTTGCGATGATGCCTCAAAACCGAAACTCTCGCTTCTACTCCAACCTTTTGTCACGCCGCTTCTGCAAGCAGTCACTAAAATTGCCAGTGAACACACAAAAAAACGACACCGATACAATTACCTTGTAGAATACTCTCCTTATTTAGTAATAACTGTGCCAATAAGCATTACACGCTGCAGTTAAGCTAAGAAAAAAAAAGACATACAACTTTTTTTTGCGCCAGGAAAATCTTCAACATCATTGTTAAGTCAGGTATCAATGCAGTGCTTTTTGCCGAATCTTTGCCGAATCTTTAGAAAAGTTCGGCAAAAGTTCGGCTTAGCCGAATCCCAAGATTCGGCTCCGAACTTTCGATTCGGCAAACGTTCGGCCCATCACTACTATATAGTACAGAACGGCGTATGAATTGACCTTTCTACATCTCACATACCCATCATCGGCGTCTAAGCACGTTTTTAAGCATACATGACCGCTCAATTTTTTTTAATTTTGTTTTACATTGTGGGCGGTTTTGTGAAGTGGTTAAAAACTGTCGTATAAAATAAAACTTGTTACGTGTGTTTAAGACGCAGTCTGTCAGCTCTCTTGTTTCTTCTAAGTCATATTCAAGTTTCTTCCCATTCATTTTACCCTTTTTGACATATTTATTAAAAAACTAATTACGCCAGACGAATTGGCCGGTAACAACAAATACTTTCATTCACATGCAGATTGTTCGCCCACAATGACTCTCAATGAAAAAAAGGTCAGGTTATTCTAAGGCTACAGCTGCCAAATAGAGCGTAGTTTCCATATGCACGTGTTAATTCCGGGAGACGACTATGGAATATAGCGCAAGTTCGACACTGCGTGATATGTGGGAAACATTGAGCCGCAGCATTTACCTATAGAAAAAGCCCTCACAATCACTAAAATTTTTGGCGCGCCAACTGAGGAGCATTATTTGTCGGGTTCGAGCTGTCCTTGATATCTGCACTGCTTTCCAGAGTACAAGCCGCACATATTTTTTCTAACAGGAATCAATTATTAAAATATGTCGCATTTTCTGTTAGAGCATGGAACTGAGTCAACATCAATAACTCGAAAGGTTTTCAATCCACTTTAACGCGATCAAGTTTAGAACCTTTCTTTTGTGTTTTAACGCCAGATCTCTTTGTTGAGGCTCATGCTACGAGACAGCAGACCTGGCATGGGTTCCTTCTTGATACGAACAGCTAACTAAACTAGACAAAACGGGGGTACATACACTGATGTTGATGACGATTTTTACTGTTTAACATTTGTTTTTTTTTGCAGTGTATAAGAAGTCATATCTCGCCGCGGCAGTACTGGGTAAATTGAAACAGGTTCAATCTAACTCTACACTGACACAAAAGAAAGTGCGGTTCGGCAGCTACCTCATTCGCCGCGTGGACAAAGCGATATTTGTAAACTGTCGCTTCTTGACTGCAGCTATTTTGCAGCGACTTTAGCCGTCTCAACTCTAGAAGCTGCTCTGGTGTTTGAGTGCTACCACGGTTTGACGTTATAGGTTTGCAATATTGCGGAAAAAGAAATAATGTTCAGTCTTGTAGCAAGGTGCCTTTTGAGGCACAACGTCCTCTTTTTTGTATAGTCTACAACGCCCCCCCCCCCCTGTCCAACCCTACACGCATCACTTGCGTGCTTAAGCAATCGTAGTATTTTCTTAAGCTTTGCGTGACGTCGCTAGAGTATCAACAGAACACAACATATATGTTTATGACTTCGCATGTTTGACTCCAATACTGGCATTGCATTTTACTAAAGCAGAAGACACGATGCATTCTTTCCGTCGCAACTTCTTATGTAACCCTTCGTAGTTTAGAAAATCATATTCGGCTTATTTTAGTCCTAACACTGCAAGTACCACGAAACACTGCGACACAGGTTGAAGGCTGCGTAGAAGAGAAATTTGACCAGTTGATTAGATTTTACAAATGGATCGTGCTATATGCCTCACGGGAAGCCTGAAATCAGAATATGTCCCCTGCAAAAGTGTTAGTTGCTTATTGTACGAATCGTAACTTTAGACTAAAAGTTGTTTACGTCTCCGGATCTCCAGTGCTTCCACAGTGAAGTAATGATGACAAGAATGTCGCGACAAGAGTGCGAAAGTTCATGTTGAACGGAAAATGAATATGGCTAGGTCCTCACAGCCGCCGACACATAACTGGATTCCACTCGGGCGCAGTCTCGGTCGCCTGTGCACGCGTAGATAACTGGGCGCCAGACCCCGACGGCATGCAATTTCCTAGACCCAGAAGGGACGGCCGTTTCCCATGCACCGCCCGTGGGAGTGCGGTATGCGGTCCCGCAGTCGGAAATGTTGCAGAACTACCAAAGTTGTTGGAGCTAAATTAACTGCCCGTGTTGCTGCCGTGCTGGCCGTGCTCGGAAGTTGACGTTGTTAGAACAAAAAATATTGTGTTGACTGCCCCTGCTGTAGGTGCAGACCACCAGTTTAAGCGGCGATGTCAACCGTTTAGTTATTTTACGTTGCGATAGTAAATGAGTATCATTTTACCATTTTGGCTTTCGCATGTTAAAATCGCAAACTTATGCTCTCTAAAAAATAAAAATCTCGATTAATTTTCATAAAGACAGATGCTCGTTTTCTGTATTACGTATACTTCATAAGATAGAAAAACTAGTATTCTAGCACTTATTTGTTCCAAATAGTTTATCTGAAACAATCTTCTCAATAGACTGCCCATTTTTGTCTAGGAGTTTAGAATTCCAACTTAATTAAGGAAACCCCTTCGCAGACTGTGCGGATGTTGGTAGCTCACCTCTACATTGATATTTATTATATTTTGATATCGGTTATATATATTGAAAGCTTGTAAATATTTTTTCGTGTTTTTATACTAAAATTGATATAGCCAAATATATGCTCTTAGTTTGTTTTTGAATATGGATGGTATTTCAAGGTACGGGAACTTTTATGTTTCTTTGTATGATTTTAATTATGACGCAGTTTTGAGGGCAATCAAGAGTGAAACTCGAGTTGAAGACATCATTATGAATTAATAAGTCGAATACCTTCATTGACTAGCCATGTAAAACTTGAGGAGGGTAATGAAATATATAAATAAATCAATTTATGTAAAATTTGTGCGTATATAATTTTGGTCTATTTGGTTCGTGGCTTTGTCAAAGACATAAATTAACACCAAAAGGTACAAACAATTTGTCAAAACAGTTATTGATTTTCATCTGAATATTAATTGAAACCGCTACATGTAAGTAGCCAACGCAATAAATAGACATCATGTTCGTTGCAATGCCTTTTTATTTCACGCAGCGGAAATGTAGAGCGAGACATGCACAGATAAGTAGAAAAAAGTCCCGCCAAAATCTACATGAGAAAATTACCCAGTTGACAAAACTCGTGACATACGAAGACTTTATAGAACGGACAATATCACATATCGGAAGAAGGTACTAAACATTGAAATATTAATTATTGCCAATGTTAGGCCAACCTCCATCTAAACTGCAATACTTTACTGGATCTGCAAGTTTAGAAGTGCCAGGAAACACCCGAAAAATAATTATTTTCTTAAGTAACACAAGATGACGGACAATGCAGAATTCATCTTGCCGTATGTTTCGGTTAAGTTTTCAGCGCCATTTTATTTAAATGTTTCGTTTCTTTCTGCAACAGCTTTTCAAACTGCGAAAAACGCTTGCGGCTAAGAAATCTCTATCTCCTTGCTCGAACGATGCAAAACACACACATTTAGTTATTTTATAGTCACTGAGAGTTGAGAACAGGCAGGGCATGATTTATAATGTCACTATTGTTGCCTCGACAATTAGTGCGTCGGCGTTCTTATCGACAAATGTCACCTCTTATTCGTTGAATAGCGATACTACCTTTTCAAAAGCCGCAATGTTCTCCGGTTTCTTAAGCTTCCAACTACAATGGAAGCCTGCTTTCGGTCGTCACAAACCAACCACTAAAGGCCGTGCACGCTGAAGGCCAAACCTAAAGTTGCTGGAACGCTGACAGCCCGTGTTTTCACTCGGGATTTCTGAAAAACGCCGGTGTCTGCTCCCCTGCATGCCCATCGCGACGCGCGAAGTTGACTGCCGGCTTGGAACGATAGCCGCGGAATATTTTAACGAAGTGTCTAGCGTTACGTCCGACGTAACCCAAGTTACGTCCGGATCTCCGCCTTCCCTAGGTTCACGGGGGAGAGAGGAGGGCGAGGGGGGGGAGGGTTAGGTATACGCGTTTCAGTGCTCCGTCCGGTCGTAACGCTAGCCACAGCGATATTTTAAACCAGCGATACCTCTATGGAGACCGCCTCTGTTTGCGGAGGGCGGTCCCCATAGATTCCCATCTTTACAGCACACAATGAACGAGCGCCCGTCTGCGCTGCGAGGCGCGAAACACCAGCTTGCGCTGCCGCGGTTCCGGCTTGCCCGAATCGCCCTCGGGCCATGCGACGAATCTCCGAATTATCAATATGCATGCCGTCCTCTGAGGTCTACCGGTTCTCTCTTGCCGTAATAAACAACTGCATTTTTTTTTCTGTTTACTGCAGTGAGTTTTTGCAAGTATACTTACTGGAGTTAACTTGGCGCTCTTCATGCGTGAATGAAGCAAACCTTTTTCTTTTTTTTTTGTCTCGCATTAAATTTTGAAGCTGCTGCTTAAAATGTTACGCATCGTTTCAGGGTGCGGGCTATGCCATAATTAGTTATCTGCGCGTGTACTGCTTTTAAAACGACGTGAGCGGCACTTAATATTACTTGGACGAATGACTTTACATATACTTTATGGCTCCGATCTGACATCAGATATTCAAGTTCACGTTCAAAAACGGTTGTTGCGAATTGTTACAGCGGAGCTGTTAAGGGCTAGTTTCCCCCAGATCGTGTCCGCCAGCAAACAAATGTCGACACAACACTCCGGACAGCTGCCGCCATCCATGAGCGACGGCGGCGACCAGACAACTGACTTGGCGGTTGTCTTGTTGCCGCAGTCGCTCATAGATGGCGGCAACCTTTCCAGCCTTTCCACTCTGGCTTGCCGATTTGCGGCCGACCATTGCTTCATTCCACCCATACTACAGCTTCACTGGTCTTCCTTTTTCACCAAAGTGGAAAGGCTGAAAGTTTTTTTTTTCCAACCGTGATTGTTAATTGAATCGTCCATACTAACCCCATATCCCGGATGAAACATTTGTATAAAACCCTCAATGCATCGGATCTTGATAGTTTTAACTCAACTTTTGTAATATCTATACTGTTTCTAAATAATCTGTAAACATCCTGTTTTGCACCATTACCGAGCCATCAACATTCTATGAAGACATTAAATAAAGCAGCTAATGCGTAAATTCTTAACGATATTCCCGTTATAATTATCAGGCGAAGTTTGTAAGGCAATGAGCAATATCTTAAAAAGGGCATGATCAGCAGAGCCCTGTGATTACTTTGTGAATAATTTATGTATCGATCAACAAATGTAAACCGAACTATACCAAGCTTGAACTCTTAATGGGGCCATATCACAGCAGCTTGAGCTAGCTGGTATCGTTCACTGTAAGCATAACTCAAAAATTGACCTAATGCAACATAATTTGCCACCGTTCTGTACCATAGCATAATATGCAATGCATTTTACTGTAACTATTCAGCTGTCACACAAAATCAAACCCGGCAGCGAAACTTCGTACCTATAGGCAACACCGTCAGGAAAAATGTTTCCAAACTGTTGGTTGCTGATAGTTTGTGCATGATATTATTCCGAGGAAGTTTACATCTATAATTGGTGACAGCTTAAAAATGCGGTAGTTTTCGTACAGTTGGCATGCGCAAGCAGTTGCAGCGCCTTCTAGGTGTGCCCGAGCAAACTTACCCGAGCAATCCAATGCCGGTATTACCTCCAGCTAATTCGATGCCGCGAATACCGTCCCTACTCAAACTTCGCGTGCCCATTTCCGGGTGGTGGGCGCTCTCGTCGCACGCGGGGCAGCGAGCCACGAGAGCAGGGAAGTGGGAAAGAAGAGGGCCGCTGCGTACCAACGCAAGTATTGATAGCGAGCGTACACACGCATAGCTTACTGCGTTGTGTGCGTTTGGCGTAAGCGCAGCGCGGAGCACGCAATACAAACGCACAGTCCTTGCGTGTGTTCCAATACCGAAAACTAGAACTTTCTAATAACACGCGTGCTCTCCTGCTGCATGAATTATTCATTGGTGTATACTTTATTTTACGCTTTCACGCTGTAACCTGTCCGCGATCGAGAGACAGGTTGACCAGTTTGAATGTAACGGGACTTTCCTTTTTGGTGCACAGTACGCGATTTCGTTGGCCGTCGGGCTGTAACATCGATTAGATATTGGGCCTTGTATTCTAGCCTTTCATCGCGCCTATCACCGGTGCTTGCCGCGTGAGGCGCTTCGCTTGGCGGTTGGTACCAATCGTACCAACGTAAATTGAATAAACTAGGGTTTAAAATTTTGCTACAAGGGTCACGTTGTAGAGATAGAGAATACACGAAGTAATGACGCTTTGTTTGTGCTTTCTTCGTGTGGGAATTGAAAAATAAAGAAAAGCCGTGTTTTTAAATAACTTTAGTTTTATTACGGTAAAATCCCCAGACTTTAATCCTAAAATTATAAAAAAGGTAACTGCCTTGCTTATATTGGTACTGGGATCCAGCTAGATTGGTTCTTTAATTTCCGTTAATATCTAGAATGTTGAATGTCGAATGCAGAAAACATAAATTTACGCAGGCATCGCTGTTTTCAGTGTCTTTGCACAAGCGTTCATATAATGCACCTGCTTTAATCATCTACGCTCAAAACAAGTACTCTGGCTATTCGACTTTCATGCGAAGCATCTGTAAACTTTTGTTGCAGCCTAACAATTCGTTTAATACGCTTACGTCCTCTTTGCCCTTCAAGCATCTTTTTACTAAATATTTTCTTTCATCAGCTTTCAGACGCAATTAGGAGGCTGCTCGGAATGCGCAGTCCAGTGGAATGTATTTTTCTATATAAGAGCACTCGATTATGCAGTGTCATTAGCTCGTTTTAATTTTCTAAGGTATTCTTGCGGCATCCTTTTGCAAATTCCTATCATGCGCTCGGGCGTAATGACTGCGTAGAAAATATGCGGCTAGTGTACGTCCATTTTTTTCGGACATCTCTTTACTGTAATGCTCCTTAAGGCGATGTATGTACTGCAATGATTATATAAAAATGCAAGGCATGAAAACCCTGCTGAACGGTGTGCAGCGCCACGTTAATGGTGTCCAGCAGTTTTTCTGTACAGTTATTTTGGAGGTAATATTATGGAAACAAGTTTCTATGGCATTTTTAAGGCATAATTAATTATGGCTTTATTTACTGGTTCAGTGAACGCACTTATGCTGAAGTGCTTTTTACACCGAGGTGGTAATATTTTGAAGAACAATTTATAAAGTCCCTTCCAATCAGCGCAAAGCACATGTAAAGCAAGTGAAGTAAAGAAAGAAATTACCATCGCCTTGCATTTTTCAAATTATTTTTGTCGGTTTATATCTTGATTAGAATATTATATTTTTTTAACTCACGCACGAATCTTTGTGACATGTATTTCATTTTAATATTACTCAGAGCGCAGTCAAAGACTAGAATCAATTGGAAAATAGATGCACAAATGAAACCAAATACCGACGGCACACTTATTTTTCTTGATTGGTTTAGCCCAGAATACTGCATATAAGATCCCTTTATTTAATCTTCTAATTTTTGAAAGAAAATTGTGTAATTACCATTATTTTATCAATTGTAAAAACTGACATTCCAACATACATGTTAGTTACTGTATCAGACTTCCTGGGAGAAGTTTTTCTCAGAGTTTCCAATTACTTTGGAGTCAATTCGTACAATATTAAACTTGATGTTTTTAAGCACTACTTCGTTGTCAAAACAATGGAGGCTTGAAATGGTCAGGATGCCGATGTGTTGTTGATTGATAACGAAAACAAATTAAAGAAACCGTCGTTTGATTTGTATTTATGGCATGACATTTCTTATAAACCCGAGTCAGATGACCTTCTGCATATATTTGTGTATAAAAACATCGTTCATGTGATGACTGTAACCGTGGTTATTGGTTTCTGGACGGTTCTTTGTTAGTTATTTTGTTTTTCAATGCATACTCATGACATAGTTCGAAAAGGCTATCAGTATTGCATATACAAATATTCAAATAAATTGAACATACGCCAACAATATGAGCATTCGGTGCAGTTTTTTGTCTTCATTGGCTCCTGGTGTCTATTGTGCTGCGACCTAGGGCGAAACGAAGTATATCATCCGTTCTTGGTTTCCTTCTAAAAAATGCCAATATTGTCATGGATGACAAATGATGAGGCGCCGAAACAATGGATACACTAAACGTTTAATGGGGCGAACTTCTGTCCACAGCAAAATAGAAGGTAGCGTCGCACGCTTCGATGTCGGCGAAACAGCAGGATCGAGCGCTGGGGCGAGACTGACACCGGCTCACCACGCGGAGCCCCTTTGGTACACACAAAGGCTTCTGGAACAGTCCGCATAGAAGGTTCGCGCGTAGAACGGCCTAACGTCAATTAAGCAACAACAGGGTCCTCAAATTACCCGGAACGTGACAATTACAGAAATAACAAATGTATACCTCCGCTGCCAGGAATCGAACCATGGCCCTTTGCGTGAGAGCCAAGCCCGATAACCATTTGGCTACGGACGCGGTTGATCGGATTCACGCTTGGCATTAATCCCCCTTAAAGAAAACATCGTCTCGATGCACGGAAAGTAAACAGAGCAAACCAAGCAGAAGAAGAGAAAACTACGGAGGCTTGTAAAGCACGGTCCTATCGAGCGTCGTGCGGGATCACAGTTCACGGTCTTATCGAGCAAGTACGGCTGGAGGCGCACGACGTGGACCACCTCAGGGATTGGTGGGGGGCGTGATGACGTGCTTGTTCCGTTGGCCATCACTTTATAGTTCAGATATCTGAGTCGGCGTAAAACCTTGTAGGTTCCAAAGTACCTTTTCAGGAGTCTCTCACTGAGACCGCGGCAGTGAATCGGTGTCCACACTCATACCCTTTCTCCGGGTTGGGTGTGGACGTCACAAGGTCGAAGGTTGTACCGGCAGGCGTCAACACGTTGTTGTTCCTGAAGTCAGAGTCTGGCGAGCTGCCGAGCCTCCTCTGCTGGCTGAGTTATCAGCTGGGTCGTGAGGTAGCATTACGTCGAGCATCGTTCTGGCGTTTCTGCAGTGCACCAGCTCGAATGGTGTAGCTCCGGTGGTTCCTTGGTCTCCCGTGTTATAAGGAAAGGTTACGTACGGCAAAACTTTGTCCCATGGCTTGTGCTCTTCGTCAACGTACATAAAGATTATGTCGACGATGGTTTTGTTGAGCCGTTCTGTTAGTCAATTTTTCTGTGGATAGTACGCACTGGTTCGACAGAGGCAGGTGCTACTGAGACGAAGACTTTCTTGCGTCAGCTCGGCCATGAACCACGGTTTGTTTTGAAGACATGGGGGAATCCGTGCGGGAGAACAATGAACTCAATGAAAAACTTGTCGACTTTAAATTTCGCAAATGATGGAAGGGCTTCCGTCTTTTTGTACCATGTGAGATAATCGGTCGCGACAATTATCCATCGGTTTTCTTGCGTCAATTGTGGGAATGATCCAAGTAAATCCATTCCGAATTCTTGGAAAGGGGCAAATGGCGTCGCGATAGGCCGAAGAAGTCCTTCCGGTCTTGTCGGTGGTTTCCTCCGTCGTTGACACTCGTGACAAGATCGGGTGTAGGGATGGACTGTCTTCGCAAGCCTGGTCAAGTAGTACTTCTCGCATATCCTGGAAAGAGTCCTGCTGTAGCCAAGGTGTCCCGCCGTCGGGTCATCGTTGCATCCCTGGAAGATTTCTTATTGAAGGCAGGGAAGAATAACCAAGAGCCACGCTGTGTTGTTTTTTGACGAAGTTGTTCAGCACCCCTTGTTGTATGGAGAAGGCAGGCAGGATTCGCAAGAAAGCACGGGGAACCGTATTAGCTTGCCCCTCTAGGTGTGTGATGAGTACTGGCTGCTCAGTGTGGTCTCGTTGCTGTGCTGCCATGTCGGTGACATCCAGAGCGCGGAGGAGACACTCACCGTCTTCGTCTGTAGTGCCGGCAAGACCAGCCTTGATGGGAGCCCATGACAGGCAGTCGGCGTCATTGTTCTTCCAGTGGGACTTGTACACCACGGTCATGTCGAACTCCTGCAGTCGTAGGCTCCACCGGGCAAAACGTCAGGAGGGGTCTTTTAGATTCGCGTTGCATCAGAGCGAGTGGTGGTCTGAGACCACGCGAAAATGACTTCCATGCAGATATGGACGGGACTTTGTTTTTGCCCAGACGACAGCAATGCACTCCTTTTCAGTCACTGCGTAGTACCTCTCCACGTTGGACAGTGTCCGACCAGCGTATGCGATGGCTCGCTGTGCCCCGTCCTGCCTTTGGACTACTACCGCACCATGCCCGGTGTTACTGGCGTACGTGTGGATCTCTGTTGCAGCGAACTTGTCGAAATGGCCAAGAGTCGGGGGCGTCTGGAGCCTTCGAATAAGCTCATCGAATGACCGCTGGTATTCTTATGTCCACTCAAACTTTAGGGCGCCCTTTGTGAGGTGCGTCACAGGTGCTGGGCGGAAAGTTCGGCGAAGTACAGTCCACTCGTAGTAGGCACAGTGTCAGGGAAATATTCTCACGGCCTTCTTGTCAGACGGCGGCGTAAATGCAGCTGTAGCTCGGGTCTTCTCGCGGTCAAGGAGAACACTTTTAATGTTCACAACATTGCCAAGGAAATTCAGTTCGCAATAGGCGAACCGACACTTTGTTGACTTGATTGACAGGCCGGGGGTTATGATAACTTGAAGCACGGCTCTAAGTCGTCTCAGGTGTTCGTCGAAATCCCGTGAAAACACCACGACAAGTTCTAGGTAGATGAGGCACTAGGCTTATGTTAACAGGTCATACCTATGAGGCTCGTTAAAAATTTGCTGCGATCATATCACTCGCTAGAGGAAGAGTGTTGTATCGCACTAACAGATCAGACATGGACTCCAGAGCAGTTGCATGCAGTCACTGCCTCTCGAAAACCCTTGGGGTCGTTCTTGTTGTTGGGGACATCTCAAGATTCGGCTCCTTGAAACGCCTGTTAGTTGTTAGAAAAAATGACTTCGGGAGGTTCATCAATTTTTTTTGCTTGTTTTATACTTGCAGTTTTAGAGGAAGCTTTCCGTATGGACCAACACTAAGACATAAAAAATAAAGAAAAAAACGAATGTGTACCATGTATGTTGCTCACGTAGCCTTCGGCAACACTTGCCTTCCGACCCACCATTGTCTGTAAAACCTGTCGAGGGGCCCCAAGTACAATAGAGAACCCAGTGGTCGTCTTTCCGTCTGGTTAAAATTCAAAGAGACTTCAACGGGACTGCCAGCGTCGGGAGCTACAAGGAGGGTGGTAGGCAACGCTTATATTTTGTTGCTCTAGCCAACTATTTTACAACAACCGCACAACACCAGCTCTTCTAGCAAAGGGAACTTTATGGCAGCCATGTTTCCACGACAAAAAAAAGAGGAAAATGTGGGGGAGGTGGGAGGGAACTTCGTGAGAACGCCAGAGGGCCCAGTGGCTCTTCTGAGTTTTGTTCCTCATTTAGGTTTGAGCTTTTTTGACTTAAAACCGCCTAGCATTTTTTTCCCTCAAATTTCGGAGGGCCAGCACGGGGCCCCTGGCAGCTTGAGGTTTTGGCTGCAGCGCCCTTAGCCTGAACCTTAATCCGGCCCTGCCCTTTCTACACGCGAGTGCTTCTGTAACAATCGGCATAGAAGGTTCGGCGCGTAGAACATTATAACCTCGAATGAGCAACAGGGTTGTCGAATTAACTAGAATACGACATTTACAGGAATTAAAAAAGTTACCTCCGCTGCCAGGATTTAAACCGTGGCCCTTTGCGTGAGAGCTATTCAAGGTTAACCGTTCGACCACGGACGCGCTTGCTCGGAGACGCACTTGGCAGTATAATTTGTTCTCCTCTACTTTAGCATCAAAATCGGCTGCTTTGTTTTGTGTGTAGCACCCCTCTTTCTAAAGCATAAAAGTGTAGTGGGTGTGGAATAAATAAATATATAAATGCGTTAAAACTTCTTAATATTGGTTGATTATGCAAAGGCGAAATACGTAGGATAAGTCACATTACTTCATGCGCATTAGTTCGTTTTGCTATCGGATATGTTTCGCAGATTGGTCAAAAACATAAACACAAACACAGTAATTGTGCACGTTTTCTGTGCCACTGCCTTTGTTTGGCACTTATCTTAGCTCGCCTACGTTTAAATTTTTTTCAGGATTTGTTTTTTTGATTTATGCATGAAAGATGTGATGCAATGTTATATAAGCAAGCGTCGTTCGTTGATCACAAATGAACGCAACGGATGTGGCTATAACTATATCAGCACTCACTGCGGAGAGCGACGATGTCGAGAATCGCAGTATAGAAGGTCGAACTTTATTTCTGCAGAATACTAAAAAACGAGAAAGAAACTAGTGAGTCACTCTAAATATTTGTTGCTGTAAACGCCTTTAAAGAAATCCGTGAAGTGCAGCCTGTGGGTTTTGAAATGATACATTGACTTGGTAAGAATATGGTGCATAAACCTCTACCGGTCATCTTAATGTTGGTTGGCTGCGGATGTAAGAAAAAACACTGAAGGGCTACTACAAAATTGAAGGAACGAATTTCCCAATCACTGACATATTTTCTCGCCCAGTCATGGAAATCAAAATATAGCTTTGCAAAAAAACTACGTAAAATTAAAAAAAATTGTCTCTAGTATTTGAAAGGATACAAATAAATTACTATCTCTTTGCTTCTGACGAGGTGAAGAACGACAAATTTACTAAATTACAAATAGCGCTAAGACAAGGACAGACGAAGATGTGGACAGGACAGGCGCCTGTCCTGTCCAACATCTTCGTCTGTCCTTGTCTTAGCGCTATTTGTAATTTAGTATGTATAACCAACTATCCCGCCAGAATATTTTGAACGACAAATTTCTTTGACCGAAACTCTATCAATCCAGTGCAAGCAAATTCCTCACCCAAACCCGTCCACGAAGTTAAGTGATTAAATTCGAGAAGTTTACTGAATAAAGCTGTCGCCCTTGAATGTGTATTTCCTTACGACGAGCCTCACTGTCACAGAAACTTGGCTGACGCCATTCGTTTTTCATCATAAAGTTGTGCCACCAAACCATGTAATCATTAAAAAATACTGACAGTCGCGAGGGGAAAAAAAGCCATAATCATAAAAATAATTTGCATTCTCACACCTGCCTGATGTGCTCAACGTAGAAGTCATTTTCTGCAAAATAATGTTTGATGAACGTACAATATTCTTTTGGTTTAGTTTATCGTACACCTAACGCTGAGTTGGACAGCATGCTTGCCTTACATGGTTATATCCAAAGTTTCTCGTGAAAATCGCAGACTTACAATGATGGATAATTTCAATCTACTTGGTATTATTTGACTTACTCTTCAGTGTTACTCAGAATGGTTAGATGTACTTTTTGACATAATATATGACTTCAATCTCACCCAACTGGCTCACCTGCCTGCACGTGTTCACGGGTCAACTTGTAACATTCTTGATTTAGTGTTCATTAATTACCATGTTCTGGGGTGTGAAGTACAGGTGGGTGTATTTGAGGGCATATGCGACCATAACATGACAGTTTTTGTTATTCCTGTTCGTGACCCACTTCGCCATCTTTCTTCGCATTTCATTTTTCCTAACTTTAATAACGCAAATGATGCGACGGGATTATCCAATATTTCTTATAAATCTTCTTCGTTTCCCGAATATGCGTCAGCCGTCAATACCAGTATAGTCGATTTTTGGAATAGCTTTCAGCAAATGATTTACCCCTTCATTAAAGAACGCATACGTACTAGACACATGTTAACAAAACAAAACAAAAAAACACAATCGTTGGATCAATCGGGAAATCATTCATACAATGTGTGACATAAAAATAAAGAGAAATGCATTGAAAAACAAAGGAAGCCCAAATGGTAAACTTATTCTCGCACAATTAGTCAAACTGTTAAAAGAAAAAGCGAAGAATCATAAACATATTTTGATAATGTGACCCTTTATGACTTTCTAAAGAATTCGCCCCAAAAAGTATGGAACCATGTGGATCCCCAAAAATCAAAATGTCACACCATTGAAAATTGGGCGAGTTTGTTAGGCATAGTTATGAAGAGGGAAACAGCGCCAAAACACGCAATTTCGATAAGATCTTCACCTTCGGGTAATTTGGCCATTCATTGTGATAGATGTGAGTGCTCCCCTCTTTTGGAAAATACGATGATTGTTGCTTGGCATAGTCAGCAGGTGACTCGTGAAATATTCGGGGCCTATTACATTTCGAAGTATAAGGATGAGTGTGTCAGTGCTCCCTCGATGGCGCTCTTCAATAAGGAAATTATGTTCTTGGAGAGCTGTGACACGTGCCCTTAGGCGATGGTTCAGTGTATGTTTGTCTGTGCATGTTTTTATGCCGGTAGGTGGTTTTCCAGAAATAAACCCGTTGTCACTCAGCGCTCGGTCTCTGTGTTCCTCGTTCTTTGTCCTCCGTACTTTTGGCACTGTTTCCCTCTTCCTAACAAAATGTCACAATTTAACTGCCGGTGAGTTGCGAAGCAGGGCCAGCGCGTTTAACAATAACTTTCACTATGTGTTTTATTTTGTAAAAATATATTGATATTATTCCCCGTGACCGCAATGCTAGCGTTATCGCCGTACAGCCTTTACGAAGAACTGAACTAAGAATTATGAAGCTTGATTCTAAAAGAATGAGGGGTCACAGCAATATTCCTAATAAGATAAAGAAAAGATATGTTGAAGGGATGAGTAAATGCACACACACACACCCATACACACACACACACATGCACACCCACATATATATATAATATATATATGTATATTATATTTATATATATATATATATATATAACATACCACTTATTAAATCGTTTATTACTTCCAATGTTCATATCGCATGGAAAAAAATGCAAACTTATTTCCATTTATAAATCAGGAGACATCAATAATCCTTTCAATATCAGGCCAATCTCGATCACATGAACCTGTTGCAAACTATGTGAGCAAATGACAATAAAACACATAACAGCATTCCTTTAGGAGCAGCACATCTTATCTCTCCAGCAACATGGTTTCATAAGCGGCCTCTCTACGATAACCCAAATAGTTGCAACATTCCATGAGCTGTCTTTCGTCATTTACAGTCGCAAGCCAAGTGTAGCCACCAGTACTCGAAATCTCTAAGGCATTTGACCAGCGTCTCGCAGCGCAAATTATTTATAAAACTAAAGCACTCCATTGGTGAGGAACACATAGTTAATTGAGTGAAAATTACCTATCTAACCGTTCCCAGTTTGTACAATGTTAGCAGGAGACATCCGAGACAGAATTATTTCCAGGGTCGTTCAAGGCTTTGTGCTTGCTCCTGTCTTCTTCCTCCTTTTTATAAACAACATAACTAAAATTATGAATGCTAATATTGATATTTTCGCATATGACCGCGTGATCTATCAGTAGATAAATCAATCTGAGGAATATTTAGCCCTAAATACTTCGCTCCAATTAATAAATTACTGATGCACTAACCGGCAGATGATTCTTAACGGCCAAAAATCGTTTTGAATGTCTACATAAAAATACCACATCTAAATTTTCTTACGGCTTCAACGATGTAACACTTTCATGGGTCAGTCAATGTAAATATTTAAGCGTAATGATCACCCCAGACGTAGGGTGTGATACTCATTTTAACTATGCGACTTCAGAAGCTTTAAAAAAACTCATGTGCTTAATGAGAACAATCAATCTAGGAACCACAGCCACACAACTTTTAGCTTACACAAGCCTTGTTAGGCTTACACTCGCATATGCTATCATAGTCTGGTTTCCTCACACTAAAACACTCATAACTAATATTGTTAATATACACCGTAAATTCATAAGATTTATCCGCAATAGATACCGTGCACCGACACACCTACAGAACGTTGTTTTTATAATTCTGCTCTCTTAACTCTAGCTAGGAGAGCTAAACAACCTAGGCTTAAGTTTCTCTACCTCATACTTCAAGATGATTTTAAAATTTACAGTTCTACATGTGTATCATTTTTGTATACGAGGCCGAGTAGATATAGACATAGGAAAACATTGTCCGAACATTCATTCAAAAACGGCTTTCTGGGACTCTGTCTTTCCATTAGCTATCCGAGAAAGGATCCAACTCGATTATACTATTACTAACAGCAAAACCATCAGTTCGTTTCTGAATCAGAGATATACCTTCTTACATTTTTAGTTATTTCTTTTCCCCTCTGATCTATACTACAGATTAGCCTATTTGTGTGAATGATCTACTTATGATGTTCTACTCAAGATGTATGTATTTCTTTTTTATGTGAGTGTTCAGTCCTGTTCCATTGTGGGATCGACTGTAGTTAAAAAGAAAGTATAAATATCCAATATGTTGATAAGTCTTTGCTTTCAAGAGTAGCGATGCGAACAATGAAGTCCCGACGCACAATGGGTGACTAATGTAATCTCACGGAGAAATATTTTATCACTGACAAGGTGGTAATTTGTTCAAATACAACTACAGACGCTCGCTCACACATTCTGAAGGGTTCTTAAATTTTAATTTCTTGCAGAAAATTGTAAAGAATACTCCAGCGCGACTACTAATTTCTACTTTCGATTAAAACGTTAAATATTTCTATCATCATTAACCATCGTAATTTACACTAGTATTAAATATTAGGTTTTTATTTATTACCCGGGGCTATATCTCAGTTGTCTCTGATATTTATGCTGTATACATATTGTTAATACAATCTTTTCATATGTTCCAAGGCAGACGGAGAATAAGAAATAGCATTACGCTAAAAGGTTTACTAGAAAACCACTTATGCAACACTAAAATCATATTAAAAAAACCACGTGGTCACATATGGAGTTTTCCCAGATAACATGCGAGAAAACCGCCGCAAGCCTGATAATCCTAGGGACGCAAAGTTGCCACATGAAAAACAAACAACCGTAAGTCAAGCGTAACTCTGGCAGTTTCGAAATTTATGCCCAAGGGTGTCAATTGACAACCAAACTGCCAGCTGTGAAGCCTAACTTCGCAACTTGTTTGGCAAATGAGGGCCAATATACCCAGACCCTGGCCATAGGTCACGTCTGGCTCTACTTTTGGCTTCCTCTATCTCTTTAATGACCTAAATTCCCAGACGAAAACCAATTTATGGCAAAAATAACTCTGCTACCTGGGTTAGTACTGTACATAACTATACTATTGAAGGCCATCAACTCGAATAACCTTATTGTGGGTTGTCCTTAAGATCAGAATGCACACGGTTAGTAGTTTTTTTACTTAAAGTAAGAAAACACCGATGGATACATTTTTTTATATCTATATGACTAGTTTTATAGATAAATAAATAAATACATGATTTATATATATATATGCATTGTTTCAAAATACGCGTTTATAGACATTTAAAGCGACATATTATGATCACAAACGATAACTGCATAAAATATACATTGCTCTTTTCGGTAACTGACGGTTTGAGATTCCGCAGATAGATTCAACGGGGATGATCTCGAAAGAGGCGTAAAGAAAAGCGGAATACCAGCTAGAAAACAAATAAAAAATAGAGCGCCGTTTGACATCAAATGTGTCATGTGCGAATAGTGAATTTTGAGTTCGAGGCGAATTCGAAACGAGTAGTGGTTTTGGCCAAATACTTCCGAATCAAATATCGAAGAGTTTTTCGCCACTGATACACCATGCTTAATTGAAAAACCAACTGAACTCATAGAGGTCGTTCGCAAGGTTTCACCTATTTATTTCTAAGCTAAGTTATAATTGATCTAACTATATCTATGAAGTGGTGCCTCAGAGAGTTCACTGTTTATGTTGGTATTGTCAGAAAACGCCGATTGTGACAGAAGTCAATACCTATTGAGATACCCGCCTCTACCTAATTCAGAAGATTTACAAAACTTGCTATGTGCGAATATCCTTCCTTCAGTAACAAATGAAACAAAAAATATCTGAAATAAGGAGCTACGTTTCCAATGCGTATTTGTCTAACATATACTCTTGCATAGTGGACACAGTTTACTTTGCAAAGAAGTAGTGCAATGCAGGTATCCGGAACCACGAAGTTTTCGAGTGTTTTTTAGGGGCGAAGCTCCTTAGGGGCTAGCCATGTCCGTATGTCCGTCCGCCGTCCGCCGTAGGCCGGCGTCGGATGCTCGTGCTCCTGCTCGTGAGATCACGTGCTCACGAGCATGTGAGCACATGCTCACGTGCTCGTGTAGGGCAAACAAAAAATTGAAAAAAAAAGATGAAAAAAAAATTATGAAAAAAGAAAAAGAAGAAAAAAAGAGGTAGGGGGTTCTGAGATGCCATCCCATCTGTCTGCTTAAAAAAAGAAAAAGAAGAAAACCAAACATTATCCTACTGCCATGAATGAAAAGGACCGAAAAGCTCGGCATGCAGCACCTCAGCGTCTACGTAGACAGCAAGCTGCTCCGGAGACCAGGGCGCGAGAAGCTGCTGCACAGCGTCAAAAACGCCAAGCGGACCCGGAGTTGAGAGCTCGGGAAGCGGCGGCAAAGCGTCAACGCCGACAGCAAGCAGCAATACTTATGACTAAAATTAGTATCATCAGCACCACCCGAGCTTCGCCCCCAATCAACATCATTCAGCACGTGGAGATGCGGTCATTTTTTTTAAATACACCAGGTGTGCCCGTGTGCCACCCCGCTTTAAATGTGTGCTTTTCTACTACGGACGTGACTTTGATATTTGCGCTTTCTGAAATATAAATATTTGCGCGTTATCCCTGCCGAGCGCGCTCCTTAACGAGCACCGGTGCACTGCGGACAGCAAACACACGCGGATCTTGCTTTCGCAAATGTTGATTCTTCGTACAGTTTCTTCGTACAGTTAGAGACTTTTTAGTGTTGTGTCGTTTACCCGCAGTCTCGGGGTTTTTTCAACCATGTACAGTTTACCTTCGCTGGGTAAGCAGCGCGCTCAACGAAGCTAACCTGCTGCAATGAGCAATTCTAAAGATCCGAATATGAGAGTTCATCTCGAAGTGAATGTCGAATAGCGTATTATTCGAAACTACAGTTCGAAACGTCGAATATTCGCATAATGCTATAAACAGTACTAGAGCAAAATAAAAACTATGAGAGTCGCCTGCGTTCTAGTTTTGTTACGACTGTTTTATTCGGCTCAGCTTTAGAAGGAATCGATCTCACTTTTCATTATCTATAGCTTTATTGAATATACGAAGTGCTGTATGCGTTACGAAAAAAGTAGAGAAATACGTTACATGGTTATTTCCAAATATATGGAACCCGTTACCGACCTATGTTCCCTCAGAATAAAATGAACTCGTTACCCTTACTGTTATGTGTAAAACAAAATGCAGATTACTTTTGCGTACTTTTTATTTATGAATTAATACGTTTTACAGCTTTGATGTTACAGGCATGGACAAGCGTCATAGTTTAAAAAGTGGGAGTTTTTGCGTCTGGAGAACAGAAGCAAAATATTATTGGTATCTGGGCTGAGCGTAAGAATTCATAATGACTTAACGTCTACATACTTAAAGAATAGAATTGCAATTTAACTTTAAATTTTGGAAAGGAGATAGGCCGAGAAACGTAATTACATTACCCGTTACCTTTATTAAGTCGCGCAAATACATAATCCGGTACTGTTTTGCTAATATAACGAGTACGTTACTACGTGACCACGAATTCACGTGCAAGGCATTCGTGCAAGTAATTTTGATATAGTATAATATCCGGAGATATATATCGTGCGTAAACAGCAATAGTTCTTTTTTTCTCGCCACCAATATAGCTTCCTCTGCTCAGCTTTTCCTGTTCACCTATGCTCGCGAAAAATGTAATTTATTAGGCTTTGCGCTGGCACCCATCATCTATGCATCGCTCAACAGATCTCAAGCCGTGGATTTAGGACATTCAGGTGGCCTCGTAAAGTATAATGTCTTTACCGGTAATTCAGGCTTCGCCTGGACGGGCTTGTTAGAAACATTGTCTTATAGCTGACAGTGTCGAAGATGGCAAGCCAATCCGAATACGTGCGAAGCCTAGAGACTCAATTTCGCGTGCCATTCGGCTTGTGCGTTAGACTTTATAGTGCTTTCTTTGACACATCCTTATTTGAGATGTTTCCCAGCAAGCCAGCGCTGGTCTTACCTATCCATCCGACATCATTATGAGTGTAGACGCCTAAGCTGCATTTTTTGCTGAGCCTTGGGCTGGTAATCCTTACACGGGGTACGGTCAGCTTCCGATGATCTGCTCTTTAGCCGCAGATACTGTTTCTTCATGGAACGTTCAGTCCTCTTGTCACTGCTTTTTCAACCCACTATATCAACACCACATAGAATAATTGAAACCCGTGCACCAATGGTTGGCGTCATGAGAGTGAGACCGGGCGCGGACAGATGGGACATGAGCGCTGCGTTAGCGATCGGCTGAGTCTCATGCCCACTCAATCACGTGTGTCAAAAACGTTAAAACATTAAATTCTACGTTCTGACTTACTTGAGGAAGATATTAAAGGTATGCATTCGCACTTCCAAAGAAGCTATGAAATATGAGATTGCGTGCCATAATCAAGCTGTCTCCAAAGCTGAACAGTGGTTTTATCTTAAGTTTTTTTTCCTAATGCTTTTTACCGGCTCGATTAGCGATGCCAACCGGCGTATGTGGTTGTTGTTTCGATTGATGTTACGGCACGCAGAAATTTATACTTTGTTCGGGAAAGTGCGAGAGGCGTTTCTATTGCATATGTAACGGTATTGCTGAAGATCGAGTACGAACTTTTAATAAAAAAACATAAATTTGGTTTACAAATGTACCGAGAGAACCAGACACCACCGACCTTTGTCAGAGACTGGCTCGGCAACGACTATGACAGCCATGATTCGGGCGAAGCGTTGCGATTTCACTCAGACTGCGAAAATGTGGCTGCGGGGTTGTCGAAAGAGGAGGAGGTTAATTTCGTAGGTCTTCTGAATGCTGCATCTACTGAGTTGGACGTCTTGACTGCTGAGGTTGGCGTTCTTTGTACTTTTTTGTCTTTGTTTGCAGTTGAGGATACTAAAATTGTAAAAACTATAAATAAACTTAAACCTAGAAATTCTCCTGTACTGATGACATACTTATTTTCGTTATTCAAAGTTGTCGTTTTTTCTTCTCGATGTCGATCTAATAACTTGTCTTTCGCAGACAGTAATTACCTGAGTTATAGAAATTATCGGTGGTGATACTGTGTTTTTAAGTCGGTGACTCCACTTTAGCTCATAATTACCGCCTTGTCTAATAACTATGTTGCTTGCTAATCGTTTTTCAGAAAGTTGATTCCTTGAATAATTGATTGATGAAGGGCTACTTGGCGCAACACCGATGTGTTCCTTGTGCGTCAAACCTAAGGCTTAGGGCCTATTACAGAAATGGAGATCACCATAAAATGTAAACGGCCAATTCACCAGGTACAAGATCAAATATTAAGGAAGATGCAGTCAGTTGTAGAGAACTTTACAATAAAAAGTAGTACGATGGAGAAACCAGAACTTGTGCAAAATACCGGCTTTCTCAAGGAACATGACAACATGTTCAAAATGAATTAATGGCTGGTCACCGAACACACGTCTAGGATGAAATTATATGCTGTACCCCAAGAATTCCAAAAAAAAAGATTACATTTTGAGAAAGTTGTACATGGCCGTGTTTATTTTTGCTTGAACCCGTATTTAAGTAGATTGAGACACAATTTTTTTAAGGGAGGTCCGTCAATTTAATTGTATGCTCATTCTTTAATTATTTAGCAGAATAGTTTGGAGAAGGAAATCGTTATATGCTTTTTACTTCGATATCTCCAAAGTGTTTTTTTCAGTGTATCGCAAATTCTTGTTGCACAGCTTTGCCCTGCATGGCTTCAATCCTCGTCTATAATAATTATTTAAATGTCTGAGGGATGACCGTATCTCTGTTCACATTTTTGTTACCTGATTTGATGAGTTTCGTGCAAAATCCGGTGTGCCCAAAAACTAAATATTCCTGCCACTTTTGTTCCTTTTGTTCATTAATATTTTTGATCCTGTCAATATTTCAAGACACTTTTGTTTACTGTTGATGTTAAGTTATTTTTCCTAAGTTTTCAGTCGGTGTTTGATTGTTCCAGTGTCCAAACTTATATGAATTATATGTTTAAGTGGTGCTCGCAAAATTCCTAATGACTTAACTCCGAGAAAGCAAAATCCATCGTGCTATCAAGAAAGCGGCATATCATTTTATTTCATTAAAGGATTGGTGGGGTTTCCATTTTAAAGGTTTCTTCTATTAGAAATCATGATGGCCCTATCGACAGTGCTACTTTCTTTGAATAACTATGCATATAATATATAGCCGTAAATGCAGCGTTAAAAGTGCTACGTATGGTTTCACGAATATGTCGTCAATCTTGTCATTTTTCTTTACTGCATTTGGATAGGTATTTAGCCACATTACAGATGGAGTTTAGCTCTGCTACCTGGAATTCCTTGACTATTAGGGAGGTTACTGTGACAAACAATTTGCAGAAGCGAATGATTACAAGTTTTGGTAGGCACAGTGACAGAGAGTATGTCTATCACTATGAGTCATTACTTCTCGGGTTTCAATTGAATCAGCTGTCTATAAAGAAACTGTACAGACATTATAGGTTCTTGCACAATGCAGTAAGAAGTGATGTTCATCCACTTAGTCAAGTATGTTAATTTGCATCTTCCGTACCTATATCAGCAGGGAGCGATCGAGTTTTTAGACTGCCTGTATGTATTATGCATCACCTTTAGCGAGAGTACAACTGGGTATATACGCTGTTTATGAAACTACCTTTGACATTTTATATGACATATGGATTTCACTCGACATGTACACGAATGGATGTCTTCTTTATAACCATGGTAACGCTGGGATACCCATTGTTATCTGGATCTTGTTTCTTATTCAGATGTGTTATAGACTGGTGTACTGTTTTATTCTATAAGTATTGCACTTATCTTTCCTGCACTACTCAGTAGACCGCGACGTTGTTGGTGGGCGCAGATACAGAAATATATTTATCATTTATATTAAAATAATAAAATTATTGTTATAGTTGTTATCATCGTCATCATCATCATCTAGAAGTCTCCAAGAGCAGTCGTTCCTAACAGTTGCTCCTAATATTTCCATCAGTGACTTCTATATTTCAAGTTCAGTTACAGCCTTCAAAAAGACCTCTACACAAGTCAAGTTGTGGCGTCGTCACAGTCAGGTCACCACCGTCATTGATCAGCCACTGGACCCAGGGCGAGGTTTTAGAGAATAACCCAACCAACCATCCCTGATTTTCATGACTAGCTCTCCAAAACCTTTTGGGGGACAGAATTCTTCTCAATCAGACTACTCAGACTACACCTCAGAGGACGCCTTGCATGACAAGCAAGCACGGTACTTCTCTCCATGCCTTCTCAGTCTCCATCAAATTGCGCAAAATGCCACTATATGATTGTCATGGACTGCCGTCATATGTCTGGCGCCGACTAAAAAATGTAGTTTCAACTGGAGAAGATGGGCTGCAGTGTTGCAAAAGACAGCTTCAAAAATACGAATTAGCGGGAAATTTGACGCTGCCGTCTCTGCCGACGGCATTGTAGTAGCACTGATTTCCAAGGTGAGATATCCTTGTCACAGTGTGAATGCTCCTTGACTGTGGATCATTTTTGGAAGGTTGAATCAAAGTTGGAATGTTTCAAAATACATAAGATCAACGTCAAGTCTCTCCTTTGCATATACACCAACATCGATCACCTCCTTACCTAAATGACGGTAGTTGAGAACCTAAAATCCAGGTAACAAGGGTTCAGAAGTTTCTTGACTTGCCATCAAACGGGTATAACACACTGCTATCAGCAGCCACTCTCAACATTGTTTCAATTGCGCAGTTCCTCATCGAAACCGCGTCACTAAGAACAATAATACCATTCAAGATCTGCAAGAAAACCTTGACGACAGCGACTAGTTCAGTTGCACCTTGAATCACAAGGTACGTGAGCTGCCTTATTCTGCAGATGAGATTCTGACCAACGTTAGGTGAGTTAGCCAGCAACCTTTGTGTCCCCGACTTCCATCCCAGCGACATATTGACAGTGCAGCATCTGCCATCTCTACGTGACATCCCTACGGCGACCCTGATTCGATTTTCTTCCGTTACAGTCAGAGATCTATGGCTCACCGCACGAGGAGAGCCGCGGACTCGTGCAGCAAACGGGTAACTGCCAAAACAGTTTTTAAACAAAAACCTGATCCTGAAAAGCAAGGAATGGTATTGAATGGTGCGTGAGAGAGCAGAAGGTAAACAATACAAGTTCACATGGGTCAAGAACAGTAAACTGCATATGGGGACAACTTTTTCTGGCACTTCCAAAGAAGGGAAGATTGCGCAAGCACAGATCTGTTCGAGTCAAAATTGTTATTATCTTCAGCGTACAAAACCGATTCCGTTTTTAGGTAAGCCGGTAAACCAGTGGTAGATATTACAAATAAGAATGAACCGAAACTATAACCATGGACGACGCCGATATTAGTTGTCTTAGTAAGGGATTCTAGACATATTAGCATATTGCTGCATGTTAGTGATCTAGTTTTTTATAATTTCAACACACTCCTCGAACGCCATAAGCGTGTAATTTTTCCAGTAATGCGGCGTCGTCTAGTAAGTCAAAAGCTTTTATCAAATCAACAAATCTACCCATTAAAAAAACAAAAAACTTAATTTTACTTTTTTTAGAGCGAAGCTTTTAGGAGCTTGTTTTCGGGTTGATGGGCGTTGCGTCGGCGTCGCCGTAACCGCGCTAAATTTAGTGGGAAAATTGACGTCGCGTGACCTCAACACCAATTCAATTCCCGCTAAGTTTAGCGGGCAAAATCTACGTCACGTGGCCTCAACACCAATTCAGCTGCCCGCAGAATTTGGCGGGGAAAATGACGTCACATGACTTGGTGTCACATCACCTATAAACAAATTCAGTTCCTCTGCTAGATTTAGCGGGAGAATTGACGTCATGGTTACCTCAACAGCAATTCAGTTCACCGCTAAATATAGCGGTAAAATTGACGTCACGTGATGTCAACAGCAATGCAATCCCCCAAATTCAGCGTGAAAATTGATATCACGTGACATCTACACAATTCAGTTTCCCCGATAAATTTAGCGGTAAAAATGACGTCACATGACTTAGTGGTACACGTCACGTCATGAATAAATTTAGTCTCTTTGACCGAATTGGCGGGAAAATTGACGTCACGTGCAGAGGAGAATGAGGAGGAGGAGGGGTAGAGGAGAGGAGGAGGAGGAAGAAAGGGAGGAGCAGGGGAGAGAGAAGAGGATAGAAGGAGGAGGAGGGGAGGAGAAAAGGAGTTGAGGACGAGGAGCAGAAATGGAGGGAAGGAGGACAGGAGGACAGGAGGAGGAGGGAAGGAGGAGATGGCATACCCTCCCCTCCGTACCTCCCCTCCTCCTCCTCCTCAAAAGCAGCGCTCTAATTTCACGTTACAGAGATTTGTAAACATCCTTAATCTTTTTCAATCAGGTTTAGTAGGGCTTGTTCAGTCGATTTGCCTTAAAGGTAACAATATTGTGAGTCTGATAGCAAGTTGTTTTCTGAAAAGAAAAAGTGGAGTCGTTTTATTAGTAGTTTTTAAATATTTTACTAATAGTGGCAAGTATTGCAATGGGACGATAGTTTTCAATTTCTATTTTATCTCCATTTTTGAACATAGGAATTACCTTCGAAATGTTTGAGTTGTGATGGGTAAATGCCAGACGAAAAAAATGGAACTCTCAAGGTCGGCAAGAAGAGAAGAAATTGAATTCGCCATACGTTTCATTAACGCCGTAGAAATGTTGTCGTTACCAATAGACTCAGTATCTTTAAGAGATGATTATTGTAGATAAGACTTCATGAGGATCAAAAGGATGCAAAAATAGTGTTTTGGGATTGCCTGGAATGAGTGGTGTTTCGTGGGCATTTATGGTGTTCTCTATTATTTATTTATTTATTTATTTATTACAGCGTCTTGCTAGGCCTATCATGGGTGGAAGACAGTACAACATTTACACAAATACAAAATACATATCGAAAAACAGAGGGCTGTGTGATGCGAGAGGATTCACAGTGACAGCAACACCAACATATGTAAACGATAACACCACAGCAACTTCACAACAGAAACACCAAGAAAAGTCGGAAACAAAATATTAACAACATACAAAAATAACTAATTAAACAGGAACTTTTGTAGGGCTGTAGAAAAATGAGAAAATGTAGAGCAGAGACAATTTCAGCTGGTAAGTTTTTCCAATCGTGTACTCTACGGGGAAAACTATACTTAAATATGTTTATTCTGCACCTGTATTTGCGGACTTTCATAGGGTGATCTTTACGGGAGACACATAGGTTGTTTCTTTTATGTATTGTTCTTTATCAATGCCATTTCTGCGATTCAATATGTTATAAAATAACGACAGTCTAAGATATTTTCGGCAAACTGCAAGCGAAGGCCACCCTAATTTATAACATATAATAAACGAGCTTTCGAGAAATCATAGTCACCTGACACTAACCGCGCTGCAGGTTTCTGTATACGTTCGAACTAATCTATACTTGTCTTGGTGTAAAAATCCCACGCGGTGCAAGCATATTCTAAAATCGAACGCACGTTCGCCATATATAAAGTTTCTTTGAGTTTTGTGGGTGTCTACCTGAAGTTACGTTTAAAAAGGTTTAACATGCGGCTAGCCTTAGAGCACAGATAATTAACATGAACGTTCAAGGACAGTTCGCTGGAAAACCGAACGCCTAAGTACTTATATTCTGGAACAGCAGATAAGCTTGTGCCGCCAAAGGAAATAGTCTGGGAGCAGAGATCGTCGTTTGATAGTAAACCTGACTAGATTGCATTTGTTTAAGTTCAGAATCATCTTCCATGTTTGGCACCACGATAAAATAGAGTTAAGGTCATTCTGCAAAAGCTCGGAATCCGCTTCGCATGTGATGTCACGGTAAACACAGCAATTATCGGCATATTGTCTGACGCGACTAGAAATATTCTCAGCTAAATCATTTATGTATATCAAAAAAAGGGAACCGAGGACAGATTTTTGAGGGACACCCGATAAGACGTTTACACTTTGACGAACTCAAACCGTCGAGGACAACACTTCGCTTTCTTCCAACGAGATAAGCTTCAAGCCATTTAAGAAGTGTATCTGTAATATGAATAGTAGATAACTTTTGCAGCAACAGAGTGTGGGGTACCGAATCAAATGCCTTTCTGAAGTCTAAAAAGACTCAATCAACCTGGCTACCATAGTTTATCGATGCAGCGAGATCATGGGTAAACTCTACTAATTGTGTATGACAATAAAATCACGTTCTGAAACTATGCTGCGTTGAGTGAAAAAAATGTATTACCTTGTAGACGGCTGATTAAGTTGGTGTAAATAATGTGTTCTAACGTTTTGCAGGAAACACTTGTCAGAGAGCTAGGTGCTTAGTTACAGGTTTTCGTCTTGTCTCTACTTTTGTGTACAGGGACTACGTTTGCATTTTGCCAATCAAGGGGTAATTCACTCTGTTCAAATTATTTTCTAAACAACACTATCAGATATGAAGCGACAGAGGTGGCACAATTTTTCAGAATATGGTTCGAGATGCGATCTGGACAAGAAGCTTAGCCTATTTTGACCTTGTGTAAGAGCAACGTGACGCCGTGCTCTGAAAACTCGATGTTGTTCATTAGTGAAAACCCATTGTACTTTGGTAGACCACTAACCATGCTGCCTGGCTGATTGGACACTGACTGGAAGTACAAGTTAAAGCTTGCAGGCCACTGCCTTCCAGATCGTTGCTATAATCCATACCATCCATACATCAGGATACTGACATAGTATTTTCCTTGTTTTTGATATGTTTCCACACCTCCTCAGGGTTTCTTTTGAGTTTTCAGAAAGATTTCCTTCATACTTGTTTTGTGCATGTCTTATTTAGTTATTTAATCTTAGAGTACAGTAAAGTTTTCCTTGATTGACAATACCGGCGTATCAAACGGTTCTTTTTGCTTATCAAGTTTCGAAGTTCCCTATTCATCCACGGTTTATCGTTTCAGCACTTAGCCGATATGATACGTGATGGGACAAACGTCTAAACAAAGCTAAAATTTTTGTCTTAAAGAGGTTCGACGCTGAATTAGTATCTGAAGCTGAAATATGCAGCTGGAATTCTGGAAAGAATGCGTCTAGTTCACCGCGATAGCAAACCGTAGTCCCCGGTTTCATAGAAAAACACTTTCCGTGGTTGTGAACTGCGACGCCGCCTTGCATTACAGTGCACTTTTGCGACAACAACCTCATGACACAAGATTGTAGTCATTGCACAAAAATAAATCTAGCTCAATAGCACATGTAGGACCAAGTCTTATTGGTGATTTCACAAAGTGTAATAATGAGAGTGCATTGATCATTTCACGAAGAGCTGTATAGAGAAAAAACGCGGTCTGAAATATTGACTGAAAAGAGACCCATTCTATATTTTTCAGGTTAATGTCGCCTGCAAGAATGGTGTATGTTGCTTAAAGGCTCGAAAGATTGTTGCTTAGTTGAAGGAGAGGCTGCGATGTGTTTGAGCCGGGTCGTCTATAAATGAGAATTAAACGCTACAAATGAGTTATCCTGGAGCAAATCTTTACACCAAACAGTTTCACATATGTTGCAGTCGACATTAACAGAGACGCTACTTAGACTATTATAAATAAGGACAATGACACCTCCACCGTGCACGCCATGGTGGATGAAACCCTGTAGGTAAAATAATCGGATGGAAAATTTCATGGTCCATTACTGTCTTATCGAGCCGAGGCTCTGCCGAGAACCACGTGTGGCTTTGGTGTTTCTTAAAGGGAGGCAAATTCTATTGTATGAATGCTTTCTGTTATTTTTGAGAAATATTTTTGTACCCACAATCGTTTGGGTATCTCACATGATTCATGATGAAGGAGACAACGAAGACAGAGTTTGCACTTTAGCTATTTTTGATAAGTGCACTGTTTACTTGTTTCCATATAGCCTCAGAGTTTTCGGAAGCTTCTAAAATTTTGTTATGTAAATATTGTTTTTTTCGTAATGACAATTAATTTGCTGAATTGATCTTCATATATTACATATTTTGATATGAACCTTGAGTTCTTGAGTTCAAAGGGGCCCCTATCCTATTTAAGCGTCTACCTTTTTTAAAGTTTCCACATCTCTTGTAGTTCGGACCACACAACGGGTACGGAGAGAGTAACTAAATATCAGTGCGTCATATTTTGACCGGACGACGCGGAAACCTCCTCCTCCTACAGGGGTGAACCGTGGTGACGAACGCGCGCAGCATGTGACGAAATCATGATGTTGTCGGTCCTGGTCAGCTTCTGCTTTACGACTGGTCAAAGCCGCTAAAGGCTTTTTTTAGACGAAATAATAAAATATGAAATACAAAATACAAAATAGAATTCAATTAGATATAAATAAAAGAATATGAAATACAAAATATATTTCAACTAGATATAAAAGTAGCTTTTGTTCAGTATTTTAGACGAGAAAAGAAACAAATGCAGGTTAGAAAGTACGTAAACAAGAAATGACCCGTCGACATAACCGCAACGAAGCGGTGGAAAAGGCGGCGCAAACTACTAAAGGGTAGTAGGATCAGGCGCCGACGCACGCCACGCATAGCTGTGAATCTGCGAGCGTGGAAAGATCCCGGATGTACGCGGCGGTGCTGCGGTCGTATGGGCTGGAGGATCCGACCAGTTCCGAGCGTTCCGAAGGCTTTCGGTGAGCAGGTTTGGCTTGCGGTTTGGCCGCTTGGTGATTTGGCAGCGAGAGGTGGCTCCCGTTTTGAACTGATCTTTACCCCGTGTTTGCTGTGTTTTATGGCCAATGAAGTGTCATGCTGAATTAGATGCCGAATCGACAACGCCACTACTTCGCTCCGGTGTGCCAGTCAGGCTGTCTGTGGCGGAAACGTGAGCAGCCGTCGCGGTTCTCTGTACCTAAGGATGAAGAACAAAAAAGGTTCGGGTACAGAACTTGCACCGCAAGGATAAGCTCCTGGACGAAATCTGTTCAATGTGCAGGATTAACTTGTAACGGGAGACTTCGTTCACATCATAAATGTAGAAGAGGTGCGCAGTCCCCGTGGAATGTCGGAGCTCTTTCCGGGCGCTGTGCCGGGCTGCTTCCAGAATGCTCCAAGCCACCTGTCAAAGAAAGCGTCGCAACCAAAGTACCCGAAAGCGAAAGAACGCCGATGCTTCCTCAATTGAAGCTGAAAGAAGTCAAAGAACCGCCTCTTCAACTGCCTTCGGCAGCACCGCAGCGGCTGCAGCCGATACAGAGGCGATTGGCGAAACCTGCCTGCCCAAGGATACTCCAAGCTCTGTGTTCCCTCCGAGTACTGGAGCTGTCACCGAGTTCCGAGCCTCAGCGGGATTTTTTCACTAGAGAGCATACGTGGTGTTGTATCCACCGTGCATCTTTGCGGCCGCGTGGCTGAAGGAGGACGCGTCGTAAGCTGCGACAACTTCACCCTCTCTCTAGTGACATACTTCTGGTAGGCCGACCTGCCTTATGATGCTCGCGCTAAATGCAAAAACACTCGGGCATCGAGACACCGCCCAGGAAATTGGTCTGATGGCGTTCGCCTTGCACGTCGCTTGTTTATGCTTCGTACCACGCGCAAAGCGGACACAGCCAGACAAATTGCGTCACTCGTAGGTCGCGTAGGTCTTTTGTGGAGTTCAGAGGTTCGAAGCTAAGACGGCATACATTTCGTGGCAGAAAGCTTCAACGAAGACTCCATAGTCGCGCAGAAAATGCAATGCGAGCCGCCCTGGGCGCCCGCTTCATCCAGTCTATCCAGGCGACGCGTTAGTGACTCCTCTCGAGCCGTCGACATGGAGTGCGGCAGCCGTGAGCGCTCGCTGATCTCCCTACCCCTCCTCTAGATTACGGCCACCCAAGCCAAGACAAGGGGATTCATGGCGGAAGTCATTTTTAACGTGTTTTTATGATTTCAATTGGCCTTTAACTTCAAAATAAAGCGAAATTTGAGAGAAAACAAAGTTTCACAAAAAATTTCAGTGCGCTCAGGTTCGGTGAAAATTAAAAACCAGTCGAAACGTTTATGTGATTAACTGATTTTAGCAATGCGTTAGCCTTCCATGCCTGTATTTTTTTCTTTCCCGACTTAAGAGTGTTTTAATAGTTGTGCCATAATCGATACAGGGTTTTAATATTTTATGAAAGTTATCAGATTTTGAGGCTGTTGCGCTTTCGTCACATATATTTTGCCAGTCTTCATGATCTGACAACACATTTATTAGTGAAAAAATCGCAAGGCTTTAATCTTCTAAGTTACAATTTAATTTTTTCTTTCGCAGTAAAACTAGGAAATTGATGTCATGACCAGTTATGTCAGTTACAATAGTACAGTCGGCCGTAAAAAAGATTGACACAAGGGAGCGATGGCCTGGCCGGCGATAAGGCGACATGAGGGCGCTTGGATAGCGTAAGCAGGCTGGGGTCGCGATTGCCGGATTCGTCCACTCTTGGATGCACGGGGGACGTCAACACACCGGAGCCGTTCCCAAAGCGCGCTTTCGAAACAACACAGCCTGACTGCGCACATATGTTCTGTTTTTGCTCGCTCGGTGAGAACAGCGCTATCCTTTTTTTATCAGTGCCTACCGTCATAAACGACGCCGTGATAAACAGGCCGCACGTAAAAAAAAAAAAGGATTGCTAGAAACGATAATTGTATTTCTCTCGAAGCACCCCTGCGATTCAAAAGTGGGAACGTTCCGGCCACTCTCGCTCCCCGTGTTATAGCGAAATATAGCGGCGTGTGGCGGTTTCACCGCACCGGCCACGAATAACTTGTGTCAATCTCTTTCACGGCCGACTGTACCTATGAAAGTCGGAGCGATCATGGTTGGTTTTGTACGATCCAATGTGCTTTCTTTTGTATAACTAATTAGAGTGGGAATGGTAAGTAATTGAGGCAATTCATGGTTGGCAAGTAGGTGAAGGTAAGAGTATACCATTGATATGCTACTTGATGTGTCAATGTTTTTATCTCAAATTAATATTATTAGTATTTTCGGTAGAGTAGCCTTCGAGTACCTTATCAATTTCACACAAAACATTAGTCGAATTATTTTGAGGGAACTGTTAATTACACCAATCAAGTTGTTGTAATGTTTGTCAGGAATGGGGGCTACTGAATTGATGAAAGATGTAATTTTGATAAACAATGATTCGCCTAGGTCAGTTTCAAAAAATTATTTCGCTCAAACGTGAAACGCGGTATTATATTTAATTTTAAGTGCAACTCCCCTTGTATGCAGAAGGTGCAGCTAATCTGTTTGTTTTGGACAGCTGCCCATGATTGAATAAAACTTGATAACCTTGCACGTTAAAATATCAGTCTGTAGTATTCGTCGGCCATGTTTCTGATTGCTTTATGAAATGAAACTTATATTTTAATATAATAATCAGGGATTGAAAGTCTTCGAAATGACACGGTGGGACCTCATGTTACGATATAAAACTGATAAGTTCGAGAATGACGGGACATGTGACGCGAATAAATGTGATGTGGTCAAAGAAAGATATATCGCGGTTCGAAAGGATAATATGCCTACCTAACAAATTGGAAATCTTTACACAAACAATTTACGTTATGATGGGTCCCAATTCTGAACATCGGATTGGCTTTTGTTTGGCTTGCCTTTATGACGAAATTCACAGTCCTAAAAATATCGCTGTTCTTCTTTTCATAGTGTTTCCGAAAAAGAGGCTTTTGTTTATTAAACTTAGGTAATCACCGAATAAAAAAAATTACGTTGCTCTTTAGTCAGCCCGAAATTTCACAGCGAAGCTGTATATGTCTCGTTGGTCGAATATTTTCGTGTCGGCGTCCTCACGAAAAAGAAATCTTTCACCGATTGCAGCAAACATTACATACCTCACGGATACAACATACAGCACAGCATCCATTTCAGTGAATACAAGCACAAAACAAGCATCCAAACAAGATAATTGATGATAAGGCGGTCCTGATAACAAATAGAAGCGTGTAGCGCTCACCACATACGTTTCCCTGTAAACATTACTGTTGCGCAAGTTGCTGCGGCGACGGCAACTTGGGATGTGGGGTATGGCTGCAGGATGCTATACCAGGGTGATGCAACAAAATTCCATGACAGGAGTGACTATGACTGCTTTCAGAAAGAAATATGTGTATGGTAATTAAGACGTATCTGCGGAATAATTGTTTTGGTTAGCGCAAAACATAATGGCCACGCAGTTCAGAATTGCTCCTTCGTCTGGCGCGGCGTCGGTGGCGCATGGTCTTTTGTAGTTGCGCAGTCGGAAGTGGTTTCAACGGAACTCGTGGTATTGACAATTTCAGCCGCTTCTAATTTTGTGGCGGTTGATTGTGCTGACTGGTCAGGGTCTTGTGGGCTAGCCCTTTTTAGCCACTTCGGCTGCTGTGGCGATTCATTTTGACGACTAATCCGATGGAATTACAATGTCTTGGTCAGCGCTGAATGTAATGCCCTCGCAGTTGGAATCGCTCCTTCTCCTGGCACTTCTGCTATTCCCGCCATGCCCTTGATTTCCGCTCATGCTCGAAGGGACTCGATCCCGACGCACCGTCTATTTTCTTGGTGCTTGTTTGCGCTACGAAACTCCGCACTGGGAGTGCGCGCTCTGTTGATCGAGGACGTCCGGTGCGTAACGGTGCACTTGATCGAAAACGGCGGGGCCGCCTCGGTTCCCCGGTAGGCACCGGTGCGGACGTTTTAGGATGCCATTATTTGTGAGTCGCCATCACTAAAGATATGGTATTCTATTGGTAGTTAAAATCGATAGGCGGCTACAGGACTCTATCAGCTAATCCTTCCAAATATTGAGACGATCTCCGAGGTACCCTCTGCAACATTCAATCTATTGATGCACCTGTCTAGCAGGCAACTTGTGACCGGTGCCAACGACAGTGACCAATGAGGGATATGGAGCGGCTGCAAAACGCTGGATAACTGCAGAAGCTCTCCAAATGCGAGATATTCGTGCCCGATGTATAGTACATGGGTCACATCATTACTTAGGCTGGCCTTAAGCCGAATACACTCAAGACGGAAGCTGTGTAATCCGCACCCACTCCTCAGCTTGTAAAAATACTGTAGAGCTTTTCGAGCTTGATTACTTTCACAGAAGGTTCATGCCAAAAGTGTGTGATGTTTTGCATCATTAGAACCACCTGCTGGTGGAAGGGGGCCGTTGCTGCATCACATCCGAGGAAGAACATGCGTTCAGGACTGTCAGAGAGCCCCTCGTATCTGCTAGAAGTTTGACTGCTTTTGATCCACGAAGGCCAAGTGTGTTGGTTACTGCTGCCTCCCCGTATGAACTCGGTGCAGCCTTGGCGCATCGAGAGCCATCCAAGGAATAGCGTCCCATTGCTTTTCATCTCGCAGCCTGGCATTTTCTAAGAAAAATTACAGTAGTCTTGACTAGGAATTATAAAGTCGAATGTTCGGCATCACAAAGTTGAGCCAGTACTTGTTCGTTCGACATTTCGAAGCTATTACGAACCACAAGCCGCTAGTGGGACTATTTGGAACATATAAGTGTATTCAAAGTCCTGTTCTCCGAGGCTGCTGCGTTCCGGAAACTGCTACACGTTGAGTTACCAGCGTGGTAGCCAGATTGCCCATGCGGATGGACTAAGTCGCCTTCCACTTCCTACAAGTGCTTTTGCCATGTAGTGCCTTGCTAATGGGTTTATGCCTCAAGGTGTGTACCCGCGAGTACTGTCATCGGCTGCTGCCGCCGAGGCCCCGCCTGAGAACCAGTGGTCTCACGAGTGAGGGAAGTCTTGTGGACGGACCTCCGGCTAGCCATGGGATCTTAGGAAAAGCTCTATGACGTCCGTGTCAATGAAATAGGTGTACAAGGAAACGGTGTGCTCTGGGGCAGCTGTTCTAGTGAAGGCGAGTTCTTGACTTGCTTCATGGGAGTCATTCAACAATACCCAAGATAAAAACTGGGCACGGAGCCACGTTATGTTGTATAGACACACCGAAAACATTGTGACTGCAGGTAATGAAAACCGCACCTGCCAGGAGCAACAGCGAGAGTCGCCTCCACTACCATTCATGCCCTTGCCATTCCCGGACAGGCCCTGGGCAAGGCTTAACGTGGACTATGCAGGACCGTACAGTACCACGTATGTTTTATTGCAGTTGACGCCTTTTCCAAGTCTATCGCGTTGTTTCCAGAGTCGACGCCGCCTGCAGAGCGCCTCATCTCGTGACTGCAGTTAACTTTTGCGAAGCAGTTCCTTACGGATATTCTGGTTCCCAATAATAGCCGGGCATTTGCATGCGACACCAACAAGACGTTTCTAAAGAAGACTTTAAACAGACAAATATTTGTGCCGCCGTACCATCCGGCTTCTAACGGAGCTACCGATAAAGCTGTCCAGGCGGTGAAAAGGAAACTGGAAAAGGCTGCCACCGGAGATGTTCGTGCGCAGATTGCACGTTTGTCACTGACCTCCCAGTCGACGGCTCACAAGGTAATGGGATGCTGCACCTCCGAGCTGCTCTTGGGAAGGAACATGAAGACGGCGGTAAACTTTCACCTTGACATGAGGGTAACCTTGCGGCTAAAGCAGCTAAAACAGAATATCATATCCGACCAGAAAACAAAGCCTCGATTATGGAGACAGCCTGGGGCCACTTGTTTGCCAATTACATTCGCCTAGTCCCACCATGGTTGCCGGCTGTGGTTAGTGCGGCGAGCAAATTTACGTCGGATCTCCAGCTTGCAGACACACGAACCTGGACTTGACACTACGATCATATCCGGGCAACAGTAACGTTGCCACAGCTAGAGCAAAACCGTTCGTCTGGCACATCTACGCGCACTCTCGGAGGCCCCAATGTTCTAAGCCCCGTTCCCGACATGTTCAGTGCGGCGGGACACAAAAATGCACCTGATCTCTCCTCTCCAACACCTCAGCTTTTCTGTCCAGGAATCGTGCATGAATGACCACTGCAGCCTGGAGCAATGGGATTCCCGAAAGCCTGTCCGGCGAGCGCCTACTGCTAACTCTTCCCGTCAGGGCACCACAGTGCGCCGTCATGTGCTCCGCTTCTCCTATACCTAGGGGCTGCTGTTTGGTTGTGTTTAGATTTTTATAAGAATGGTTCCTTTCATTGTTTTAAGGGTAGATGTGGTGTGATAAGTAGCCACCGGGAGGGTCAATAAAAACGAGCACCTGAATGAGCCAGTCAGTGTGCTGTACTTGCTGATCGTGACTGGACCGTTTGTGTCCCTGTTCCCGGCAGTGTGCTCGGTGTGGATCAGCATTTTTAAGCAAGAAATGCAATCTTGTTTTCTTGCCCACCATTTATTTCTTGGATTGACAAATATTATGCCCCAGTAAATGTCGACTTATATGCAAAGCTTAATTTCTTTTTTTCGGTTTTATGTTTCGATCCTAGTGACATCGTGTTTCTCAGACTCCCGAATTGTTTCTCCGCTACTAGAGTCGGATTCGAAGAAAGATTCAGCATTCTGCAATGCGGTGTGGACTTAATGCATCAAGAAAGCAGATTTCTATTTTCACTTGGCCCCTGTATATATGATATCCTGATGGACACAAAATATGGTTGCAGTAGTTGAATGATAGTGATGTTAGCAGTGAAGGCGCCCTATATCATCGTGTCTAGGGACTGGGGCCAAAAAATTGGTCCAGTCTGAAACGCTTCCGCGGTAGAAGCTTCGAACGGAAGCCCGTTGGCAAATTTTGTGGGTTTCACAAATAACGAAATCGGTACTGGCCTTCACAAACTGGATACTGCACTTCACGTACTTATTCAAAAAGGATAGCAACAGTGGATAACGACCACATTAATGGAAGGTACTTGGAGCCGATCATCGCGGCCCTCTCGCCATTTTCATGGCAAGCAGCACGTTCAACTTTATAATGGCACCGAACTATACGGCAAACGAGTCCGAGATCAGAGATCTCACTTTTTTGAATGTCACGTGGCCCTGCATGAACAACATCGGGACTCTGGGAAGTTGCAACAGAGTGGGTGCAAAATGAAATGAAATAAAATACTATCTCCGTATAAAAAAACAACTGTCAATTGCTTTTAATGAAACGACATTCTTTATTCGCACGGGTGACAAGCAATAAGGGCCACGCCCGGTGTGGAATCAACAGAAAGGTGATGAAACGCAGATGTTAAAATAAAAAAAGAAATTTAATCATGCGATAAATATCCGCGCACTGCGGAAGCAAGAACATAATATCAAAACATGAACAAGCGTTCACCCCAAAGAACTTCCAAAGAACCTTCGGGCAGTGTAGCCACGATGAACACAAACTAAACACAAACCCACAACACCGCAAAACAACGCGTCGCTCCCGGGTGAAATGCGGCCGGGAACAACGCTCGTAGGCCCAAAAACATGAACGTTCAGGAAAACAAGTCTTAACAGGTAGATCCCAAGTCCAGGGGAATGTTCAAAGGCTCACCTAAGCTGCGTTCATAGACAGGTCGGGGAGACAAGTCGTCATCCTGTTGCTCGGCCCCGCACTCTCGAAACCGAAAAAAATAAACGCACCGCCCGCAGGCGACCGCACGCCATCGAAGACAAAGGTACCGCCGAAGCCAGAATCACATCCTAAGGTGAAACATACGGCAGCAAGAAAACACAGCGAAGAGCAAATCTAGGGACTCATTCCTCGAAACGAAAAAGAAACATACTCACTACAGAAGCAGCGGTGGTTTAGCCGAGTGCCGGCCCGACAGTCACCCACACTGTAGCTATCGTGTTAAAAGTAGCCCTTTTTGTAAAGCAACCTAAACCTTGCAGGTAGGCGAAGTTGAAAAAAACGTTCCACGATAAAACTTTCCACGCATCTCGAAAAGCATTTCCCTTCTTCCTCGAGCAAAAATAACACCAACTTGAGGGTCAGTCGACATCGAGTGAAACTCGCGACCATGACCAGGCTTATATTAATCCTCAAAGTCCCTTAACTCAAGAGCTGGCGGACCTCGGTATGTTGTTGACTTACCAACACGTATACGCGGACAAATCCGAGAAGCGCTCAGGTGAGCTTCATTGAAACGCAAAACCACAAAAGAGGTCACCGAAAATCAAAAGAAAATCCGCTGCAAACTAGTTTGGCATATCCTAACTCACGTCATCGCAAGGAGGCTCGGAACGCAGGTGTGCGTTTTGACACACGGAAAATTAAAAGCCAACAGAAACTAATGAATATCAAGAGAGTAGTATGTTTGGAAAAGCTTGTGGAGTACGTCAGCTGGCAAATTTCGCCACAGTGACTGACTTGTTTTTACAAAGTTCACCTGGTCTGGTTTACAGCGGGAGAGGGAGGTGGTGGGACGCGATGCTTAGGTAAACACGTTTCATTGGTTCACGCGCTAGTTTTTAGCCAGCTCCGTATTTACCTAGAGATATTGGGTGAGCAAATCGCTAGCGCATGAATCCATTACGCGTGTTTATTTAAGTGTCTCGCCCCTCCTACCTCTCCCGCCATAAACCATACGATTTCACGTTTATAAAATACACAAGTCAGAGTGGCGAAACTGACCTGTGGATGGAGCCCACAAGCTTTTCCAAATGCGCTTCCGCGAAAAGCGCGAGAGCTCGGCCCGTGGCACTAAAAAGCATCATGGACGTTTTTCGGGGACGCCGCCACACAGCTAATCTATAAGGCGGCAACATAAAAGGCTTAGTGAAAACATTTGCAAGTCCCCTTTCGGAACATGACTTGGTTCCAATGATGTGCTTTGTGAGAAGACTGTTCCCGTGTTCGGGGTTAGATAGTCTAACCCATATGCGCAAGGTGAACGGTCAAAACAACGATCCGAATCTTAGCCATACAAAACCGAAACTGAAAATTTCGTTGGCAATCTGTCTTGGCGGCTTGCATAGAAACGCGGTATTCCGTGAAAGTTTCAGTGGGAATACGCTTCTTTCAGCAAAGAAAAAAAGCTTGTAATCGGTGGAGGGTCTGTGGTAACTCATCCACATGTTAAGCAAATAAGGCAGGCAGTGACGCCCTGTACGGCTCAAGATTTCAACCATCTTGTAGTAGCGGATATCGCACTTCGACCTATCATCGTCGACATCAAAATTACTGTTGTAATAGTACAAACAACTAGGACAACAGTTATTTGCGTCCGATGAGGTGAAACCATTATCTTTTCGTAATAACTAATTGAATTGCCAAGGATTTTTTTATTAGCTGTATTTTTCACAATTTTTAATTTTGTTTTGCAACCTTTTTGTGGTTTGACATTTGTTTCTTTTAGGATTTGTCGTGGTTGTGCCTTTTACTTATTCTTGCTGCCGCAAAAGTGGTCGCTTTTAAGAGCGTCTGTCATTACAATATCTGTGGTAGTAGGCATACGTCCTAATTTAAGGGTATATCTACCGTTAAATTGTAACTCAAGTGAAGAATCGTAATAGGGATGGTTTCTTCCAGTAGTAGTATAACTGCAAGGTTTTTTTGTAATATAACATTATACATGTTTATTGAATAGATGTATGTAAAACAAAATATGTTGACTCATTTCCGTGCACTTAACTGCTCAGTGCATGTTGCGTTAAATCATTGTAGTCTGATCATTTTTTTAAGTATTCAAATTGCCGTTTACAGGGCATTTCAAGGAAGGCCAGCCAAACCGTTCCAGCGAAAGTACACATAGCACAGTTAAAATTTAGATGTTATATTCATGACTGCCAAAGCTCCTATTTGCGGATAATAAGAACGTTCGGTATTTTATTTTATTGTTCTTTTATTTTACATGCCCAAAATAACCATGCAGGTCTCCTTTTCGGTGCACAAATATATAAATATGAACAGAAAAAAAGGAAAATTCAATTGCAGGTTTCAAACACAAATAAAAAAAACACAATATTTAAAGTTCGGCAACAAGCACTTTCACTTGGTTCCTGAACACCTTAATGTCACTGTATATATTAAGTTCGGCATTTTCAATACTGATAAACAGAGATTGTATCCGTGACAGAGGAGTTGGTTTACAGATGGTGTGAATGCTGAAAGTACTTCGGGTCCTAGCGGAACGAGGAGGCACATGGATGTTTACATCACTTAAAAGCGAAGCACTGTCAAATACGCTATTTATAATTTTGTACAGAGAAACTAAGTCGCGCTCTGCTCGTTCTATTGGTCAAGTGGTATCAACGAAATATTATTAAGCAGAAAAGTGTAGATCAAAATAGAAACGGTGTTGGAAGTAGCGATCATAAACAATACGTATTAGTTTGTGTTGCACATTTTCGATGGTCATTGCTTGTGTTCTTGATAACGAATTCCAGGCCACAGAACCGAACTCAAGCCTAGACCTAACTAGGGCACAAAATAAACGAATAATGGAGGCCGGGTTCTTGAATGGCTGAGTAATGCGGCAAATAATACCCAACATTCTCGTCGCCCTACCAACAATAAACGACACGTTAGCAGTAAACTTGAATGCATTATCGAGATACACGCCAAGGTGTTTTACAACAGATGCACGCTTGATTGTCACTCCGTCTATAATGTAATCGTAGTGTACCATACTGCGACGCCTGCAGAAAGACAATACATTTATTTTCAGGGGATTCAGTGATAAGCTATTTGCTGAACACCACTGGACAACACGTAAGACATCATGTTGCAGAACATGACAGTCAACAAAAGACTTTACACTCATAAAATGCTTAATGTCATCAGCAAACATCAGTAACTCAGCACTATCTACACAGGCCGCTAGATCGTTGTCGAAGATTAAGAACAAAAGGGGGACAAGAATAGATCCTTGAGGGACACCAGATGTTGAGAAGAAAAGGTCGGAATAACTGTTATGAGTACGAACACTGTTTGGACGAGACGATGCGTAACTTCCAACCAGTTACACAGCTCTGAACAACAACCGTATGACAATAATTTGTGTAACAACAACTCATTATTTACTGTATCGAAAGCTTTCGACATGTCAAAATATGTACAATCAGCTTGGCTCTGTTTCAAACAGGGAATGGGGGGGGTAGAGTAGTTTAAAAAAGAGCAAAGATTGGTTTCAACCGACCGCCCTTTCAGAAAACCATGCTGACAAGATACAAACTTTTGGCGGAAAATAAAAAACACATTCGGGAATGCACAAGCCGTTCAAAAACTTTAGAAAACCCCGATAATCAAGATATTGGATGATCATTACTTGTGACGGAGCTATCGCCTCCTTTTAAAATAGGTACCACAACCGCTTTCTTCCATAATGATGGGAAGACATTGGAACTCAGAGAGAGCTTAAAGATGTGCCACAGAATGGGTGTGAAAATGTCACTGCATCCCTTTACATTATAACGATGAAATACCGTCAGCGCCTATTGATAACTTTGGTTTTAACTGTTTAATTTCTTCTTCGATTTCTTTCGTATCTACTCTGATACCAGTTAAGAAAACATGGCAGTTCGTTTTAACTTCTTGAGGGGGAGCAATACCCAGGCTGGTTGAGTAACAGTTACTGAAGTAAGTAGCAAATATATTCTACAACTTTTAGTGAAGATGTAACATAGCTCGCATCGTTATCTGTACGCAAGGAAAGGCTTTGGTTAGAATTGCGAGTGGGTTTTCTGCAAATCGCCAAAGTGTTTTTAGGCGCCGATTTAAGTTACACTCTACCTGGTCTAGGTGTAGGCGCTTGTCCCTTGAATATATTTTTTGCACTAAGGCCCTGTGTATACTGAACTCAGTGTAATGTAAGGAAGAGTTCGTTTGTTTTAAAAGTCAATGAAAGTGGTCTTTCTTCCGCATGTACGTTTTCAACTCGTTAGAAAACCACTCAGGATATATTGAAAGTTTTGCAATGCGCTGCGGCACAAATAAATCAATTCCGTCTGTGACCATCACAAAAACATTTTTCGGTCACCAGGTCGACATCAGATATGGTGAGCAGGCCGCTCCAGTCGCAGTTATTGAAGTATTTATACATATTCAGGTAATCGACTTTCTAGTGACAGTAAGTAGAGTAGGAATACGTTGCTAGCTTCATACGAGGATGACAGAACTCAACTGTGAATGAGGGTGGAAAACATCAATCTGCACTAAGGGGGCTAAACTAGGAGGTTACATAGTCAACCGGCACGCTGGACAGAACAAGGTCAAGGACATTTCCAGCGCAATTCTGAATTCTGTTGAGTTGATCCAAGAACAGAAGTTCATAAAGTCCAATAGAAACAAAGCCTTATTTTTTGTTATGAGGCTACTGCTATTAATATCTCCAACTAACCAATCTACACCCGGAAGATTAAAATCGCCATAGAGCTGTACTTTGTACCTGCTGAAATCGATGTGTTTTTTAAGTGTGTCGAGATGCTCAGGGAAGATAACCTGATCAAACCAGGTGTGGAAAGTAGTAACTTCCAACCAGGTAGCTGAAGCCGCCATCACTTGCTTTGATTTTTGTTCATACACACTTGGAATATGTTTGAAGATCGAAACGGCGGTGTGTCAAGAGAGATGCCTCAGCAGCAATGAGTACACCACCGCCGAAGTTTTGAACAGTGGCCTTGCAGTTCCTATCCTGGCGATAGACGTTGTATTTAGCTGTGAAGTAATTTGAGTCGGGTATACCATTACATAGCTATGTTTGAGTGAGACAAACATCACGCCTAGTTGTTATCAGGTTTGACCAGGGTGTCGAACCGGAACCGAACCGAACCGAAAACCGGAACCGAACCGGCATTTTTTCCGGAACTGAACCCGAACCCGAACCGTTATTTTGTTATCGCGATGAACCCGAACCGGAACTGAACCGGAAAAAAATAACGGTTACCGGCTCATGTCAAAACGGTTCGGCCACGCGCTGTTGACAATGAATGTGCTATCAATGCCATTTGTTTTTTAAGTGCCGTCAACTGACACACACCTCGCTTACATATTTTTCTTCTCCACTCAGTCTTAGGAATATAAACGCTGCATCCATGAATCTTGACAAACGCTGCATCCATGAATCTTGACATAGGAACCAGTATTGCGCTGGTCGCGGCTTGCGCGAAAAAAGAACTAGAAGGCTGTGCAAAAAAAAAAATCGCGCCACGGGATTTCTTTTCTACTATCTCGTAAATCCTAAATGCTGCTGTGTGCTCATTTCATAACACGTTTCTAGAACGCGCGAGTTCTTGAAGCTTGCTTCCATCGGAATGAGAAAAGAAAAGGCTGTGGAGTTTGATAATGTTTGAGGGAGAGAAAGAAATTTTATTTACAGTTGAAAGGAGCATTCATGAATTATATCTGCTCTTCGCTGCCCCAACCACCGGTCAGAGTATATCGAGCTATGAAGTGTCAAGATTTACATGCCGTATTTTTTCGTACCGGAAACTCGATAAATGCGGGGAAAAAACAGGGATACAAACCCTAGTCGCTCGCGGAGAAGTGAAGCTGCGCGCACTTTCGAATTTGACAAAGGATCTGCCGATTCTCTGTTGCTTCCGTCGCCTGCCCAGCGTAGTCATGGGACTCAAGCGGGCGCGTGCGCTCAAACCAACGCTCAGCAGACGCTGGAGTTAGCGCCCGTGACAGACAGCCCTGTCATCAGACAGTCGTTGTTTGCCGCTTGCATCGGCTACAGGCTTTTATAAACGTTATGCACTACTGGTTTCGACGATGTATCCCGTTTCGTATGTGCTGATTTCAGATGTTTTATTTGTACTTTATGTTGATGTTGCAATTTGTCATTTATAATTTCCGATCCGGTTCGCGAACCGGTTCAGCGCCCCGAACCGGTTCGCCAACCGGTTCGCGGATCGAATTAATCGAACCGGAACTGAACCGGAACAAAATAAATTTACCTGAACCTGAACCGTAACCGAACCAGTATTTTTTCGGTTCGACACCCTGGGTTTGACATAAACTCGTCTGCCTAAGTTCGCAGGCTTCTCACATTTTGATAATAAACACTAAGCGTTTGGGCCATTTACATGGGCGGCTGTTTCTGCCCCTTCAACACCTGTGCCTTCAAGTCTAGCAACAAACTGGTGGAAGATGCTTCCATCCGGCCACATATCTGGTCTGTTTAGCGCTGAATAGTTCGGATAATTATTTTTCGAGGAATCTGTCTTTCTTAATAAAAATTATATAATGATAATATTAATATTTTATTGGACGTCAAAATAAAAAAATAAAAAAGAAGACCTGCCAAAGTCTCATTGGGTTTGTCTGACAGAACGGAACACACAAAACAAGATTCGTGACTAACAAACCCTAGTAAAAAACCTATTTATAGATTAACGCTTTTCAGTTACGAGGTAACGCTCCTCAAAATCTGTTTCAGCATGTATTTGCAATTGTCATTCAGAACACTGTAGAAATACACAAAGGTATAAATTCCTTCCGGTGATTATCCAAATCCAGAAATTGGCTCACTTAACAGAAAAATATAAGACATACACACACGAAAACTCTCTGCGGTTCAAATGTCATTAAAACAATAAACCTTGACCCTTAGGTTCAACTCCGTCATATGAGAAATACACGGTTGCGCAGGTTTGTGGTGCAGCTGGGCACTCGAAGCAGGACCATTGAAACGAGGGTGTAGTCTGATATGACTCGATGTGTAGAACTTCGTCCAAGTTAACTGTTTTACGGATCGCTACAGAAGCCAGTACATACCTTATGTCCATCTAGAGAGGATGAATGTAGTATTTTTGCAATATCCTACTATTTCTTAACTAAAACATACTTTAAATGTACTTACTGCTACTTTTAGTACTCCAGAAAGATGAATACTACAGTTATCACAAACGTTATTACTTTTTTAACGCTATGTTGCAGGCAGCAATACGCCATCAACGTTTACACCCTTCGATTTGTTGCTTTTGTAGGACTGTTTTGTCTGACATCCTGTGAACAGCACATTATATAAATAAACGAACTATTCACAAACTGACTCAAGAAAGGAATGTTGCTAGCAAGAATTAATATGGGAATATCTATTGGGCATATTTAATTGACCAGCCAATTCATTGAGCACTCATTTCATTTGACCAGCATGTAAAGACAAATATATTATTATACAAAAACATCCTCCGAACCTGCAATTAAAGAAGCTTTTGATAACGTCTCGTAATCAATTAGTGCTCCTACTTTATCTTAGATCTAAGAATCCTGACTTGAGCTCAGATCAAAAGAGGAAAACCCGCTTTACAAGATTTGTAGAAAGCAATTAGTTCGTTGCGCAGATAAAAGAAAAAGATTAATCAACTGTCAATGCAGTTTTATTCAAATAAAATTTCCAAAATAAACTTCAATGCAGAAGCAAATATAATATCATTCAGTGCGTTACCGTTTCGGCGTCAGGTATTAATAAAAAGCTGCTTGCAGAAACAAGGAACTATCAGAATTGTTTGCTCTAATGCTTTTCTTCATACGGGCTGTGTACATCGAACAGAAATTTAAACCTATATCTTATCTTACGTAGAATTGAAGAATACGTGTAGCGCAATGTATTGATCTATCTGAAATTAATACGGCCGAATTGTTTGAAAAACTTTTCTATACTTTTAGGTGCACTCAGTTGGCATATTTCGTAAGTTCTTGCCACCCTAAAGATCGCTTATTTGGGAGCGTTTTTTATACAAACGTATTTACAAGGATATCGCTCTCTCTCTGTGCCATATCGCGAAAATGTTAGCGTAATGCATTTTATAGCAATTTAAGTTGTCTCAAAGCATGAATTTGGCGAAGAATGAGCTGTTACACATATTGCTATACACATTACAGGTGGAACCTTGTAATTATTTCATCGAGTTAATCCTTTTCCCAAATTGAGTGAGATGCCCAAAGAAAACTTTAAATGATATACTAAACCATGTGTGGTCGTGAAAAATTCCAAATTTGAGCTCCAAAATTCTCCTCGTAAAGCAATACACTCCTTCAAATTCGACGCTTTCATTGTAGCATCACGCTTCAGCGTACAAAGGTATACTCCTTTCCCCACTCTTGCGGAAAACTTTACATAGGTCAGACCGGAAGGTGTCTCAACGATCGCCTTCGTGAGCATAACAACACATTCACCAACAAAAACTCCGGTCATTTAGGCATTCACTGTCGAGACTGTGGCTGCTCAGTGATGCTGAGTAACTGCGCCGTGCTTGGCAAGCACCACAACCAGCTCACAAGAGAAATTATCGAGGCAGAGAACATTGCAAAACATAACGGCGGATGTGTTAGTACTCCGTCTTTAACCTTGTCACAAAAATAATTAGACTACCTAGCATTACATTAATTTTAATTTCAATTTAGTTCGCTTTAAATTTAGCTTCGTATCGAAAGAAAAGAAAAAAGACCAGTTATTCTCCCTGGCCCTTGCCTACAGTACAAATAGAAGAAGAGGAGAAAGTGTAAATATACAGAGAGTTGTCAGTCAGCGCTGCGTAAGTGTCTTTCTTTTGTGTGTATGTTGACTCGAGTGACTGTTTTCTTGGTGCGCTGTTCCCCCGTACAATTCTAGATAAATCACAAAACTCACAGAACACTTTCCGAACTTTGCATTGATTTATTAACTGACTCTTTCGTCATGTAGAATATCTCGTGCATGTCATACCTGTAACCCGAAGTGGCTTCTAATTTTGTAAATGGTTATTTTCTGCTTTGTTGTGGTGTACACGGTTCACTAAAATAATACAATAAAGAAAAGAGTAATTTTACTCTGTACATTATATAGTTTAAATTGATAAGAAGTTCCGAACGACAAGAATAAAGTGAAGCAATAATAATTATATATATATATATATATATATATATATATATATATATATATATATATATATATATATATATATATATGCCAAAACTTAGTCAACAATGATGACAATTGAATAATATTACGCACGTCTTGTGCAACATAGCTGTTTCGTTCTAAATGTGCAATTTGGTTCCTGAGTATGATAGTAATTTATTCTACTTTTTTTATTAGCTAGGCTAGAAGAAAAAAGAACAGTCAATATCTTATTTATATACCTTAAGGTATTTGTAGTCCACTTGCATGTCAACAATATACGGCTTAGTATATACGGCTATTTAATATGAATAATTAGTTATATCCCACCTTGTATGTCACAGAAAAGCCCAACTTGGCATAAGCTTTGCAATCTGAGGTCCTGACTTGGGCCTTATTTCGATACACTCCGAAGAGTTATTTAACACCAGATTGATTTTGGGGGTTCTTATGGATTATCTTTGGCTCGTCATGTAATTGGTAAAAAACAGTTGAGCCAGGTATGCCATATTTGAGGCAAATAACCAGCACCAAATCCTTAGCCCGGTACTTTGTTCCGCAATTAAGGTCAAAAGTTGCCGTATGAAAACCTTACAACTAGATGTGAAGCCAAACTGTCGCACTCGTTTGTTTATTTAGACCCAAAGATGCCAGATCAAGCCAAGCAACCAGCAGCAAAGGCCAACTTTCGCACTTCTTGTTAGATTTGGGACCGAAACACCTCAACTCAGCAAAAGAATATATATCGAGTTTGGCTAGACATGTGCTTCTCTGGGCTTTTTAAAATCTAAATATGTTCATACAAAACTGCATTTTGACCAAAAGAACTGTAATACCTGGCATGATTTGTTTTTTTGTCTACTGTCCCCCCCAAAAAATTTGCTATATTTGCAAATAAAATAAAAAACAGTGCTAAAAAAAACAATTGGAAAATTTGCAGTAACATTTTGATCTCACTTTTATGCAGTTTTTTATTGGAACTTAAGACTAGATGCATCATGTTTTGAGATCGACATAAATAAATTACATATTTTTTTAAATATATCCTAAATCATGCGTTTAAAGCATGAGACAGGCATAAAAAAGTAAAGACGACGTAGAAGGGAAAAGAAGATAGTGGATGGACGAAGTCTCAGTTGAGAAAGTGCCTGTCCACCATCTTTTGTACCATCTACGTTATTCCCTAGTTTACTTCCCAGTCTCAGGATTTACACATCACGATTAACACGCACCAACTCTGCTGCACCTTGACAATTTGTTTTTCGCATATCCCTAATGTTGTGCTCTTTCTGTTTGTTCTCTTTACAGGACGGCTCTATTGAGTTCGAGGAATTTATTCGTGCACTATCAGTGACATCACGAGGCAGCCTCGACGAAAAGCTAGTCTGTAAGTGGATGTTTCTTTTTTTTGACAACATGAAGCTTTATTACCATTTCAAAAATAATGTTGGCGTGCACATTCAGTTTTGATATGTGCGATATTTTTTCCCCGGAAGGAAGTGTTTGATAAGGAATTAAATAGAATATTGTACCAATTAGACATTCTTGAAAGAATTGGAACACATAAATATTTTGAACAATATTATAATTCAAATGGGGTGTCTATACCTGTTTTCACCTCTAGAAAAAAGAAGTTTTGCGCATTGTTCAAACGCGGCGCGAAGTGGTTCTTACGAGATTTAATTGTCGAAGCAAAAAGCGATGATTTTGGTGTTTGGAACGTGTACGTCTTGGTAAGGTAAGAAATATCGAATTTAAATTTCGTCCGCATATATCTTAATTGTCCCCATCAAGGTGGAAATTAATAACGCTCCCCAAGGAGCTTGTTTTTTTGTTTTTTTTTGTTTTGCTACGGTTTTTGAGGTGAAAACGCGTATAGTAATTCATTTAAACCAGATGACACTTTTAAAGCACGCTGTCTTTATTATCGAAATTGTAGGCTTGTGTTGGTTCGCTGCTTTTGTTTCTATTTTTTGTGAAATTTGTTTTTTGTAGAGTAGAACAGATGAATTATTCAGCTTTGATTGATTAGGGTCCTGCTTCATATTCTTCAGAGTTTATCTTAACATGACGTTTGAAGAAACTTTAGGTGAAGTTTTGGGATGCAATACATAATTTAATTATGAATCGGATAGTTTAGATTAAACTTGACTCGAAAAATAGCGCTAATAAATAATTTAATGATTCTGTTCTTATTTCATGTTTAGTGAATATTAGTCATGGTATAAATTATTTGATGAGAAAAACCCAGGTTAACATGCCGCGATTTTATTTTGCGATATACTTTGCTGCCATTTCTGACTACATATAAACTCAGTTTCATAAAATGTTTTATAATGGCTGATATTTGCAAACTTTTTGTACAATTTTTAGGGGCCTTCAAACTATACGACGTCGACAACGATGGCTTCATCACGAGAGACGAAATGTACAACATTGTGGATGCCATTTACCAAATGCTGGTGAGTCCTTTGTTAATGGTACTTATAAACTCTCCTCTACGCTAATTACGTAAAGACCTATGAATGAACACGTTCTTTATTAAACTATGTCAAAAAATTGTTATCGCTGCTTAAAGTATTAGCAGCAATTCATTTAGTTTTATGTTGAGGGTGTGGGCGTGCATTGAGATGACGATTGCGCAAGACCTCCCCTGAAACTTTATTAGGATTTGCAAAAACGTAATTATTGTAGCAGATATTTTAGTGTACTTCTGTTTACATATGAACAGATATGGTATGCCTAAATAGTATTTGTGCAGATCACGTACTAATCAGCTGTAAAGATTAATACATTTTAGATTTTATTTCTGAGTTTATTTTATGACAATTTTCACTTGCGTTTTGTCAATAAGTTCAGGCTTTCCTAAAGCTTTCCCAGCACTCTACCGCGGGTACTTTTATTTAAATCCACTGAATAAGTAGTGACCATTACAGACAACACGAATATTTTTTTAATTGTTTTGTATACCTTGAGGTATGATAAATTGAAGCTTGAAATTATTTACAAAAGCTTAGGCATACGTGTGAAGACAATATAATGTGGAGCTGGCACTTGAGCTTGGAATGCGAATGACTGTCACTGATGGAAAATGACAGACACATGTAGAACTGGAAACATGCTTAGAAGTGTCATCCTGGGTAGACAACTAAACCCAAAGGACTCCGTACATTCTGCGTCTGTAAGGAAAGGGTGACTGAAAAGAAACAGCGCAATCGTCGCTATAAGTGTTCTGTTCAGGAAGGCACTACACAAGTAAACACGATATTGTAATTTTAGAGAATAGCCAGAATTTGCCAAAGAGGAACTGGGATTGTGGGTGCGAAGCCCATAATTTCTAGTGGAAGCAACGTGCGCTGCTAGCTCCGACTCATATGCGCCCAGAAGTACCAAGTGGTTCCCGGACGCGGGCTCCAAGAAATGTAGGTCTATTAAAAGTATAAAAAAAAACTGTAGTAAAATCTTTCTTGAAGACCAGCTATTACATTGATATTATGTTGCAAATCTGTACCGAGGGTCATCGAGAACCAAATGAATATCTTAGTTATCTCTAAAGTGAGGCGCACAGATAAGTGGTGACTATTCATTCCTTCATTGTTTTATCCAATTATTTTCAGTTTCACAATGAGCTTGACGCCTCCTTATTGGTGAACATCTCAACTCCTCTAGAGTAAATAAAACACATTATAAACATATAAGCAAAACTAAAAACACACAAAACAAATTCGCCGTGATTGAACACTATGCATGTCGTAAAAAATGTCAGGAGTAGCACTGGCCGTGTTCTGTTTAATATGGTTATATGTTAATTTTAAGCAAATCATGTGAGCTGCTTGGTTCGAATCGGAAGGCTAAAATAAGGAACACAGTCTAGTGGATAAACTAGCCTAGCAGTTAATTCTGAAACACAGTCTGGCAGAACTACGAGCAAACGTATGCAGATGTAGGTGAGCACCAAGGTTGAATCCATGTCATTGCTTACTGCCTCATAAAGGAACATCAGATCCCGCAATGTTCTCGTGTTGTGCAGTATATATAACTTCCTTTGTTTGGATATCTTGTCGTATCTGAAGGCATGATTAGGTTGAAGATATCGACAGTAAAACACGACACCTGTTTTTGTCATTACGCACTCACTTACACTTAAATTAGTTGATCTGATACAATTCTCAACGCCCGAGCCGTAATCAACGTGGGATCGTACTCGTGAGTAAAAGAGGCGCAAACAACGAAATGGTTCTAGACATTTATGATTAATAAGCGTAATACCACCAAGAACTCTAAATGGTGGATTCACAACTAAACTTACGAGCTGATTGAAATAAATTGCGGCTTACATGTTAAATCATAAATAGCAGACAATTAAAACAGGACTAATAACTGTGGTATCCATTGCATAACAAAAAAACTAATACAAATATTACGCTTTCAAAAAAACAAAAAAACTGGATAACTGTTGTCTTTGATTCATTTCGAGAAAGACCATTTAAAGAACATCCCGCCGAAATAAAATTTGGATCTCCCTGAAAACGCACACAGTCCTGTACATAATTCACCACAGTAAACAACATAATATCGTTCGCAAACAACAACAAATGAGTATCCTTAATACTGAAAACAATATAATTAAAAATATATAATAGAGGGCCAAGGTTCCTGCCTTGGCGAACACCAGAAGTAAACACTACATGAGCACAAAAGGGACTACACACGTGAAAGGTTCACTCGTTGATAAAAATAACTATTAAAGAATCGACATTACATAGGAGATATTTCGAAGACACAAAGTTTACTCAAAATGGTTTATGATTAACCTTATCAGATGCTTTGGTAATATGGAAATACACATCTGCCTGTTCTCGGCTATGCACAAATGGTACGGCGAGACTCGAGCATGTGCATAGGTTAGTTCCCGCGGAGCGGCCTTTCATAGAATCATAATGCTAAGGATAAATCTTCCGAGACAATTGTGCGGAAAGGTGGGTGTGCAGTTTGGTTTCAAACACGTTAGAGAGGCTTTAGCGAACAGACGGAATTATATTTGTTAACAACAAAACGGTTACCCTCTTTATACAATGGAACAAAAACCGAGAATTTCCATGCGGTAGGAAAACGTCCAGATTCGTATGACAACTTAAATATGTGAAGTAACACTTGACAAAGCAATGGAACACAACCCTTGAATTTAAAACTAGAAATTACATCATATTTCCAGAAGAGGGTCGGTTTCAATTTTAATTGCCTTCAATATTTTGCTTTTATTTAATGGGACGTTCGTAAAAAAAAAGAAGTCATGCAATTGGCAGCCTATCTTTGCAAGGAGATATCCACACTTTAACCAGATCCAAAATGACACGCAAAAGTATTTGCCACATCTAAGGGGTTCGAAAAGAAGTCGTTGTTATGTCGCATGGGGCTGTCACAGCATTGTTTGATTATATGCAAAAAAACACATAATTCGACGCTTCCACGAGATCCTTTTCTGAGAAAGGCACCACAGATTATACACAACAAATGGGGGATCAGCAAAAGCGTACAAACGAAAGCACTCGTATTTCATAGCAGGCGTGTACCTAACCTTTGGGACACTAAGGGCCTGCGTTTTGTTTTACATATCTCCATTGCGGATGTCGTTTGCACGTATCACGTCGATTGAAAAATAAGCATTAATCTAGTTGCAAAAATTTTGGGCGCCAGTCACCCTCTGTTGCAGCGAATGTATTTCGTAGAAAACTCTTCACTGGAATGAAAAATACAAAACGTTGACCGCACTCACAAAACGCAATATTATTAACAGGATACATGATGTCGCATTCATGCCATGGTTTACTACACTCGTGAGAGGGGCTCGGGCCAAAATTGATCATTTTAGCTTGGTTACGGATTGCCTATATAGTTTTCTCTCGTTCGGACATTGATATAAAATACACGCCGTGTTCACCCTGATTTGTGTTCTATGGGGGTAAAGTGGTGGATATTCTCTTTTCACTATCTAACGCTTTTTACTGGGGTAGCGAATAGTTAAGTACCATACGTCTGTTTCGGCCCATCATCAACAAAATGGTTCGCTCAGTGCAACAGCGCGTGCCATCTCTCCAAACTATACTCAAATGTCCTACCCAAATATTAATTCACAAAACAAACTCAATTCGTAAGACAGGTTTAGCCAAATCACCCAAACAAGGTATGAAACCGGCTGACGAGGTTAGGAATGTGCGCCTCATAATCGGCCTCTTCTACTTGCTATATCACAAATGATGATGATATATGTAGAAGCTCCCATTCCAGTTTCCGAATGCCACGAATTGCCTCGAACTTCGTGATTCTCGTTATCCGGTCGTTTCTGTTTTAGATTTCTGGTGACTAATTCGACTAGAATATCCCGGGAGGGCGTTTAGCTGTCTTCCGTCTAGAGCCCATATAATGACACATGTTGTGTTTTGATTCTACGTGCAATATTGCGGTTCCTGGAAATAGAGTCAACACTTTCTCTCATAAAGAGGTAGTCGAATGCTAGAGATTTCGAGATTCCGGATTCACCATTACCCAGAGTACTTGGCGTGTTCCGAATACTCGTTGCACTTTGAATTATTATGATGGCTGAAATCTATAGAATATTGTTAGGGCCATGCGATGCAAGCGCCTATAGGATATAATAATACTACTTCATTTGCACAAAAAAACGTTTTAATGGTCATACGTTCAATGCTGTCTCTGTGAAGTCCTCTGTTGTTTCTTAAATAAAGTTGTCAAATATGTCGTGCAGAATTTGTGCAGAAAGTAACCTGTACTTCATCAAACACGCACAGGGTCTGCGCTTAAAATCACGTAAACGCACACACTGAAACCTATGAGCCGCGTTGGTGCTGAGGTCCAAAAGAAGTATACATGCTGGAAATGCCAATAAGGAATACTGGGAATGCTAAGCCGACGTAATAATGAGGAAGCTAGGAGCCATTTCGCTTGAAAGTTTCAGGCCTAGGCTACAGGACGTCGCTGTACCCTTTGCGCGAATTACTATTTAGTGGTGATGTGCCAAATTTCTTGCTGAATCAAAAGTTCGGCGTGGAATCTTGGGATTCGGCAAAGCTTCCTAAGATTCGGCAAACACACATTGTTTTTGTACACATCTGCCAGAAAGATGAATCCAATAACAATCCGCACACCGGAAACGCGTCTTCGTTGAGAGTTTGATTCCTTGAAATACCGCACCTAGAGCATTTTATCCGTTGATTCAGTCGGTTTAGAGTATGCTCAGTAGGTTTCTAATTGAAACAATATATTTTTATTCACTATTTAAAAACTTGATTTGTAAAATTCAAGCAATTATGTTTAGCTACGTTTAGCTAACGGGGTTTCGAGGAAAGAGGGTCCACAGCATTACGCTTCCAATTTCATTATACCCGATAATATTTTGATGACTGGGAAAGTGCCGAATGGAACCTGAATATTGCAAGCTTTATAGTCGGTTTAAAAGACCTGGTTTTGTTCAGTTCTGATGTAAGCAATGAACATGTGTACCCAAGCAGAACGAAATTCTGCCAAGCATTGGCCAAGCTTTCTATGGTCTTTTTTTGGCCAATGGCCGAAGAGAGACCATATATCGACCAATGCTTGGCCGATGGCTGGTGGCTAGTGGTCATTGGTCAATGGCCAGAGAAAGGCCATTCATCAGCTAATGGCTGGTCACTGTCTGGCCACTGGCCAAAGAACCATTTCCGGCGATTGGCCAATGATTGGCCAAATTTGTGCTGCTTGGGTAGCTATTACCCGTGTGTATACAGTCCATTGATATTTACTCGTTTACTTTTTCTTGTCTTGGGAATGTTATTGCCCGTTCACACAATTGTGGTTTATTAGGACCGCGGAGGCTAATATCCGGTTTTAAGCCTTTCGTGTCGAGCTTACGACCAGCTCCGCAGCAGCGCAGCTGGTTGTAAGCCGTCACAAGAGCGTTAAATTGCGGTCGTGTCGAAGCCATTTGTAGTCAAACGCAAGTATGTAAACGTGCCTTAAACGACCAAACCATTACAAGCAAATCAGTAGCGTTGAACTTGTTAATTTATTTTGTTTTTTCAGGGGAATCAAACGAAAGAGTCCGAACAAGAGGAATCTCCTCAAGAGAGAGTTGACAAGATATTCGACCAGTTGGACAAGGTAAGACAATTTTATGGTGTCGAGATTTTGCATGTTATGAATTTCTTTTAGAGTATCGCTCATTATAACAGTTATGTCTGATAGTGTGCAATCTACGCAGTGCTTCTTGCGCTGTAGCTAGTTTGAGAGTAGTTTGAATCTTAAACATTCATTTAGCGAAATGCACCGCATAATGGCGTTAAATAAGCATGGAAAACTATATTATTGACAATTTTTTGTGTGTGCCGTCCTTCGATTACTGCGGTCTACGGAATGTGTTATATCGAAAATATGGTAGCTCCAATGGATCCTAAGCTCTAAAACCAGTCGAACAAATAGACGCCTGCACGTAAGAAGATCAAACTTTCACCAAATGTGCATTGAACAAATCATTTTTGCAACGCGTAAATTTAAGGCGCAACTCTCTTCAATTAAACATTGTGAGAAACAAAGCTGCCAAAGACAACCTACGGGCGCGTATGGAAACGATTGAATTAGCGACGCTATTAGCTTGTGACACCATCTCCCGATATGCCTAATGAGCAGACGACGCACTCCGTTGCCTGCTCAATGCACCTATCGGGAAACAAAGCCACACATGCCAAGCGCGTCGCTAATTTGGCTGTGTGCGTCAGTTGCCTTTGGTGACTTCGGTGATCTTCGTTTTTCACAGAAAGTTGAAACTATACAAGGTAAAACTGAAATGTCCAATAGACATTTGGTTAAGGTTTAAGCTTCTTACGTGCAGGCGGCGTTTTCCGGGCTTGTTTTACAGCGCCTGGTCAGCTGGAGTCACCCCATTGATTTACTCTTGAAAGAAGAGGGTTAGAACTTTTTTGTTGTTAATGCTACGGGTTTCTAGTTTATGCATCTTCATTCCGGAGGAAACGTGTGATACAGAAACCCAATAACATTAAGAAAATGGTAAAACACGAATGGTCTAAAATTATTTAAATGTTGCAACTATTTACAATATTTCTGACAGTATCTGCGTCCTGGATATAGGACACAGTTTCTGTATTTACAATTATTTGAACTTAACCCTAGATTATAGATTGATGATTTAGTTGTTAGGTATAGAGTAAATAAAACGTATCAGTATAGTTGGGATAACCTCCTTGCATATAAAGAACAATAAAAATATAAATTCACAACTTTTGATGTGATACTAACATGCAGAAACCGTTTTTGCGATTGTGCAATATTTTTATCGCGCATATTTGTTTCTAGTATGTGTACAAATTATAAGTATTCGTCTGCCAGGACGTCGAAGAAACACGTTGTTGGTTTGGCAAGTTGATCATCAATGGGCTTTTTCAGGCAATTATTTGAGCATTTGTAAATATAAACAACTTATATATATTGAGAAATATTTTATATAGTAAGATATGCACCATTATAAACCAAGAAAACACCTTTTCTAGAATGAAAATCTCGCGAGGTCAGGTTGAATACTACTGTATTACAATTAGTTTTCGCTTACATTTCAAACTAAGCGAACATGTATCTACGTACTCTTGTTTGTGCAACGCCTCCCGTAGTTGTGTGTTTACCGCGTCCAAATAGTGGTCCTCGATTTCTGCCTAAAGGCGTCATAGAGGTATCATGTAACCGGCCGTTATCTTGCAATGTCACAGCAGCGATGGCGGATATGCCGTCGCTGCTGTGCTCAAGGTCACCCTCCAACTTGGCAGCTTACTTAAGCTTCAGCAGCAAGAAGTTGGGACTAAGCGACAAGAGCGACCCTTTTTTGACCAACCACCAGACTCGCGACAGCCTACAGCATAGCACTCCGGTTTTTGTGACGTCTTTTGTCGCCACTTCGGACTAATTCGGGACACATGCATGGAAAATATAGGACGCTAAACACACCAGTTGGAGACGTGTTCTAGGCACCTCCTATGTTCAATAGTATTTAAACCTCTGGCCTCCAGTCGTTTCCCAGATATTGACCTGTCGACAGCTTTTTAAATCTGAATGGGTCATTGCAGCCTAACAAGGCTAGCTTAGAGAGCCAACTTCGTTAAGAAGTACAAACGAAAGGGGAGGATTAGCCTCACAATTGCCAGAAACAAACGACCACTTGAATGCATCTGGTTTGTGTAGCTTTGCACATATCTTCGTGTATATTTCTTCTTTTTTCCTCTAAAACGCAGTGAACAAAAGACGGTTAGCTCACATCTCATTCGTACAACTTGAGGCACCTTAATCGCCACTGGACATTCAGGTGTTGTTGCAGGTTATCGATGGACGTAACGATGGTACACAATTATAACATTGAAGTTTAAAGCAACGTTGCTACCCGTTTAAAAAAAGTTTAAACCTAAAAAAAATTATAATTCCTCAAACTTAAAAAAAATATATATTTTTGCAGGAATTTATAGTCTTTAGTGTTAAACACGCGAGACATATTTTGCATTTCGAGCTTTCCTGAAATGTGATCCTATTTCGAATCGTCGACTCCGCAGTACACGCACATTTTGGAACCGTTCCAAGGCTCGAATGCAAACATTGTCGGTACCTGGATAGGTTACATACCTCAGACTCGGTTAAAGAAGGAACTTTGCACAAAATATTATTAAGCGCGACATTTATGTCGCCAGGTTTCCAATTTTGTCAAGCTGAAAGTTGGTGCCCCATCAGCATCTGATTGGAGGTGGCATCACAGCTTGAGCGTAATCAAGCAATGATATATTTTTTACCGATTCGCGAGTTTAAACTCTGGCAAAATTTGGCAAGACCGTCTCACCAACTCCCAAATAGTGAGAAAGGTCTGGCGGTCACTGATGGACCTGCCCTTGGTACTCTTTCATGTACCAGTTGATGTCAGCTTGTTTACGGCAACGGAGCCACTTTTGGTTTGCAGACGAAGCGCGGGCACTCCATGGCTTTAACGTGAAACAGTGGACGCTCAAAATTTCCGCCCGTCTCTGATCATTGCTACGCCGCAGAGATCGGTTCATAGCAGATGATTCTCGGTTTGTTAGCCGACGACGTCCGGTGTTTTCTTGCTTTATTTCCATCTGCTCATGGCAGTTTTTAGAAGACGAGCCCCACTCCTCGCTCGCGTTAGCAGACGAAGTGTATGCCAACGCTATCTTCATTCGCTCCACGAGAGGCAAATTAGATTTCGCTCTCGTGGTAACCAAATCGCACCTCAGATTCATGTGCAGTATAGAGCGATTCAATACGCCGAAGAAGAATCGTAGAAATTTTCGAATTCGAGTCAAATCAGTCTGGCAACGAAATGTTGCGCCACAAATGAATAACTGTTCTGTTTTTAACGTGGTTGCATTAGTGCCCTGGTACTTGTGCTGACCTTTGACTGGTTTGCAGCACACATATTCGAAATTTTTAACGTCACAACGGCATGGGGCCAGAGCAGGGGCGGATCCAGAACTCCCTTTTGGGGGGGGGGGGGCGGAAAATTTGTAAGGTTGCTATTCTCCCATTCTTTCGAGTGCACCGGGGGGTCCATCCATGTCAAATTGCCCTCCGTGAAGGGGGAGGGGGGGGGGGGTTGACTCGGTTTCGGGGGGGGCGCCCGCCCCCGTCGCACCCCCCCTTGGATCCGCCACTGGGCCAGAGCCCCAATGGCACGGAAAACTTGCTTGGAAACACCTTCTGCAAGCGCCGTCAGATGGTGGCTGAGTGCAGGTTTCGTCCCTCGTGAGGCTTTGCGATAGCGTGGATAGCAACGGAGGCCGCACTTGATTGACTCTCTTAGGGAGCGACGGCGTGAAGTAGCAAATAGCAACCGAAGGTCGCAATCGACATCCCCCTTTCTTCAATTTCAGAGCTGCGCAGTGGGGGACGGCGGGTGTATCACTGGGACGCGTGTTAACCCACGCCGATCGCGTAGTTGTAAACGGTAGGCAACACGCGGCAAAACAATGCCGCTCGCGCGGGATTGGTTGCTCCTTGAAGAGGACGCTGCGTTGTCACACATAGCAACGGGCGGTTTCTGCTCTGGTCGGCAGTGGGCGTTGCACGTCGATCACTAGAATTCGCTTTTAAACCCCCCCCCCTTCCCCCGGCAACCCCAGTTCATGCCGCTCCGCGGCGGAAGTCCGCGGTGGCTCATTTAGGCGCCGCAATGATACACACGCGCAACGTCGCCGCTTATAGGCGTGAACGCGGGTGAGTGGAGGGGAGGGGAAGGGAGGGGCAGGAGTAGGTTAAAACGCGCTCCAGTTATACTAGGCGCAACGTTGCCGCGAAGCAGCGTTAAGGAGCGGGTACGGGGTAAAACGCGCCACAGAGATACACGCGCAACGCCCTCACTGCCCGCCGGCGCAGCAACCGCCCGTTGCTACGTGTGACATCACAGCGTCCCCTTCGAAAAGCAGCCAATCCACCGCGAGCGACGCCACCATGCCGCGTATCGCCTACCGTTTACAAATACACACCTCTGCTCCTCCGTTCAGCCGCTTCGCGGCGACAGTCTGCGTATGGCTCATTTCAATATATTATCCTAGCTTTAGCCAGCCGTACATGCCGCACGCCGGCGGCCGAAGTGCTCCCTAGCCCCGGTGTCCTCCACTGCACCTCAGCTTTGCTAGGTCCTACGTCACGCGGCTGGCGTGCGGGTGCGGGCTTTGGACGCCCTCGGAAGCTCCTGCCGCCGGCTTTGGAGACCTGCGCACGCACACGGGCTGCGGCTCCGTTCTTCGGCCTGCCACGCCGCTCTTGACGCCCAGTTTTAACATGGCACCGGGCCGTAAGCGTACGGTGTCGTCGCACCTGTGTGCGCGATATGTATGCACAATAGGGACATGGCTCTGTCATTTTCGGCTCATCACGTGCACGTCCTTCATGCACACACTAATTACCTGATTTGTTTGCTTAAGGAAGAAGAGGCATTTCGGAAATGTTCAGCCCCAGGAAACGTGCTCAGAAATTCATCGCGCGTAGTTATACAGAGAAATATTCATTATTCCACACATATTTTTAAAAAGGGCATCTTTACTTCCACGAGCATGCCGTCTTCACTATGTTTGTTGTGTTTGGCGGACATTCGAGGGGCGAACAACCGTCAGTCTGGTGAGTAATTAAAAATAATTCGTTGAAAAACTTTATAATAATTGGTTTTATGGGCCATGTTACACTTGCAATTTTGGAGACCGCCGCCCCTGGAAAGTAGACCACTTATACAATAATAATTAAAAAAAATGGTATCCGTTGACAAGTTCTCCCCTTTCTGCCCTTCGATTCCGAAACCGAAAAATCAAATTGCGCCGGTATCGCTGACCATGCGACGCTTGTAGATGTGACGGTATCATGACGTACAAAACGTCATGATCTCATATCTGCACTACGGCTGTTAGAATGCGGCTGGTGGTATGCGAACTCGCTGGCAGTCTATTTGGCGCTCTCGTTTTTAATCCGTCATCCGCTTCGGAGGTTCACTCACAATTGTTTGTCGGCTGCAAGATATGAGATTCTGAGGATTTGTACGTCACGAAACCTTCACTTTGACAAGCGTCACGTGGTCAGCGCTTCCCGCGCTCTTGGAAGTTTCACTTTCGGAAACGGAGGACAGAAAGGAAGGAAATTGTCAACAAATATCTGCAAAGCCGTTTTTTTCTTTTTTTTATTGTGTAAGTTGATTCAGCCTTCCAGGACGGTGGTCTTAAAAATTACATCTGCAACATAGACCATAATACCAATATCTAAAAAGGTAGGCAAAAAGTTTTAGTAAATTACTCACCACACTGTGACCGTTGTTCGCCCCTCAAAAGTCCCCCGAGCTAAAAAATATTGTGAAAACTGCATTCACGTAGCAGTGAAGAAACCTTTTTAAAACTCCTGTTTCGAATAAAACATATCACACTGTATAAAACCGTTGGACGAAATGCTCACGCATTTCTTCAAAATCTGCGTGGCGGTAGCACACATTTTTAACCATTTTTTTGTAGATGTTCCTTTTCTAGTTTACGTGTCTTGTCCAGCACCGTTGTTAAAATTCTCTGATGGCTGTTCGTTGCACAGTAGTATATATTAACAAAGTAACAAGAATAGTTCTTTAACCTGTAAAAATATTTATGACTATGATCGCCTTCCCGAAGATTCCCGACAACAAAAGAAATATGTTACCAAAGCTGATCTTAAGTATATATTCAGTTTTTTTTCTTTTTACAACTTAGCAGATTCGTGGAAAAAAAAACCGTGAAAGTTACACTTAAGCGGTTTGTGCAGGTGAGTTATACGGCCAGGGGGACATAATATAGGGGGCACATCGTAACTATTAGTCGGCAAATTAGTTCAAATTCGTTAATTAACCCTTTCATTATTGAAAATAGACATATGGTTCCAATTAGTAACTTACTCCGCGTCATCAAAAACCAGTACATCAAATCTTTTTAGAAAGATATAACGCAGGCGAAGCATTTTACTGCGTTCTATAGAAATGCTTCTTTGGGCGTGTTTCTAGGTTTCGTTTTTTTATCGTACCGCATCTTTGAGCCTGCGGTCCTGCTCCCCAGTGGATGAGAAGCGCAACGCACGCACATCCTACTTGCCCCGATCCTACGAGGGAGCCGAGGAGGTGGCTTCGCGCCGCGACCACCAGGGAGCAGGACGGCGGCCGCAAAAATGCGCTTCGATAAGGAACCGAAACCTAGACACGCGTCCAAACTAAGAGATTTTTCAGAACGCCGCAAATTTCTGCCACTGTCTTATATCTTCATCAAAATTGATGATTTAGTGGTTTTCGATGACGCTCAGCAAGTTTCTATTTCAAACCATGTCTCTCTTTTCATTATAAAAATTTAATTAACGATTTTAATTAATTTGCCGACAGTTCGCTACTATTAGTCCCCTACACTACGTCCCCCTGGCCGTATGACTCACCTACACAAAGCGGATAAGTGTAACTTTCACTGCTTTGTTTAAAGAAATATGTTAAATTAAAAAAAAACGGTATACACTACATTTGTTTAGTTAATTAACGTGTATTTTTAGCCATTCGAGATTACCGCAGTGGGATAGCAGGCTTAAGATCAACTCTTCGTGCAATTAGAATCCTTCTTACATTCGTTTTTTATAATGAACATTGAAAAATAATGGCGCCTCCTTCTCTTTTCTTTTTTGTTTCAGAACCACGACAACCGCTTGACGCTCGAAGAGTTCCGCGAAGGCTCCAAGCAGGACCCAAAGATCGTGCAGGCGCTATCTCTTTACGCTCCTTGACACAACCTCACGGCCAGTCAGTCAATGTTGGTCCAGCCTCCCACGTTCGAGCTTAACTACTCCCATATCCCGCCCATCTACTAGCGCTGATACCCTCTTCTACGCTCCTCTACCAACGTCCCCTTGATAGCAAGGCCGTAGAGCTAGATTTTTTACGTCACCTACAAAGGGCAAACGTGGGGCGCATATTAGATACGAGTGCCGCGTCAGCGTGCGATTGGAATTTGTGTCTTTATAATTTAGCCCAAGTATCCACCGAACGCTGACCACCATTCGTATCCAATCTTTGCCCAGCGCTGGTCCGTTCTGGGTAATGTAGAAAATACAGGCCTGCGACCTTGATATGCAAGAATAATTGTTTCTTCGCCTACCCTAATCTTTTCACACCCTACCTCCTCCTTTGTTTTCTTAGGGTACGGGTGTTTTCTCTTTCTGTACCAATGACGACGTCTCTGTGGCACGCTCATTGACGTGAAGTTTTTCTGCTCTCTAATGTTGACGTGGCCGCGAGAAGGCGTGTGGTTTTGAAAGCTATGCAACTTGAGCGTCTGACATTCAGCGTACTACTCGAGACAGCTAAACTAGCGTTTTGCAGAACCAGTTATGCATACTCCCCAGTGGGAGGACACGCCAAGATTTGTATCCTGAAAGCGACGTATACAAACGTGTCAACGGTTAGAAGCTAGAATTTTTGGGTTACTTCAAATTAAAAAAGTAGACGGATATTATCTACATTGCTTAACTAAGGTAATTTTAAAGACGTCGCAAAAATTAAGTTACCTGGCGTGCGGGGCTATAATATATTTTGTAAGGCTTTATCAAAAAATATAAATTACCTAGCTGCACTCCGTGTCACAGCGATTAAAGTAGTGAATGACACCCATACGGACATGATAATAGAAGTGAGCACTCTACATCTATGAGAATAAATATTAAATATGATAATAATTTTGTAGGTGGGTTATGAGCAAAGCAGACTGTAAATAGAAGTCAAATTTATGTTTGCATATGGTAAAATTATCCATAATTAAAATATAGGTCAAGTGCTACCAATTGGCGTCGGTTGTTTTTCGTTTGGGGGAAATTCAAAGTTAATCCCAGACTTGCTTTATTTCTAAGGCAAATTTGATATTTATATGGGCGAACCTAAAAAAAATGAGGTTACTGAATTTTCTACGCATTTCAATTAAAATAATAGTCTTTTTGTACTCCGCGTCATCAATGAGAATCTAAATGCTTGGATACATGTACTTTCGTTTTCATTCTGTACTTAAACACAAATTACTGCTCCCCATTTCTGCTGATCGCCTCCACAAAACATACAGATCTCCCAGCCTTTCTCTACAGCCTGTGCGGCACCACGACCAGATAAACTTCTGGTTGCTCCCTTTTCTAGACTACGGCAGAAATTGCTGACGTCAAGCCTGCGTGCGGACAAATTCCCCAAACGTATCTCTGAATTCCTTTTCCATTCCCTTCCCCTCTCCTTTCTATAAGAAGCTCTTTTTCCAGTAGCGCGAACGGTTCCGAAAAATGGCTGGAACAAACGACGCAGAAACTGAAACTGTGGACCAACAACACTCTTAAAGCACTATACAAAGCAATCTTGACTGACTGGCTGTTGAAGTGACAGTGTAAAGCTGCTAGCCAGAGAAATGAATGTTCCCGGAGGGCAGTGCTTCGGAGAAACATCAAGGGAAAGGCACGAACTTCTGGTGGCCTGCTTTTCACCGGTGTGTGCACAATGTACATACGAGCGAGCGGACGGAACTCTTCGCAGTCCCAACCCAAGACGCCATGGTCTACGCTTGCCTACAATCGAAAAGCGACCATCGTCTGTCAGAGTTGCCAACCGATTGTGAATACTTTCTAGATTTTGTAGGGTCATCGCGTGTTCTTTTTTTTTTTCTTTGATGGTTCGTCTGGTGCTAGATTCTGGAAATCTGAAAATGAATAACAATATTTTCGTTAGCAAACCCATTTCTAGTTGCGAAAAAACCCAAGAGTCTGTTTCACACAATAATTTAAGAGAACGGTGAAGTGTATTTCTGCTCAGTGTTGGGTTGCACGTTTAAAATTTATTTTCCTTGAACTTGGTTGCAAAACGCTTTTCTTCAATTATATTTAGTATGTTTGTTTTCAGATAATTATACAAGAATTGATACAACGTAATTATGTGTGTTGCATACAAGCAAACTCATTGTATGTGCACTATACTTTGGCGAGATTTGTTATTAAATATTTTCTCAGCTCATATATACATTCATCCGAATGTCATTACTTCTGTCAATCTAGAATACCTTTATTTGTATTGCATCATATCTTCCTGGCTTAAACGTGCGCGCTTTTTTTTACTGCTATACAAGTAAAGATTTCTCAGCGTGGATTTGTAAAATCCACGGTGTCTTTTCAATGCTTAACTTTCATATGAATTTGAATTTGTGTTGAAGCGTTACTGGTGACTTAGCCAAGCCATATAAATTTCTTATCCAAAACTGACACAATTTAATGCGTGTATAATATTTGTACGGAACAGAAATTCAATGACTTTCACTTTTCCTTCATTCTAATTAAAGACATAGACTGAACTGTAGTATTGTAATTACGCGGATACTGCACGTCTTTTTAATAGACATCCCTTGCAATAATGACCTATTGTTCTTAACTCAGTGTAGTGAGAAGCTGCTATATTTTAGATATTGTCACCATCCCATGCCACATCTTGGGTTGAGTATTTCAGTCCAAGCCAAATGCATTTCAAACGAACGAGTTCCTGGTATCGACACGAAAGACACGAGCGAAAGAAGTACACGCCGCCACGCAAGGAAATCGTTTTTTGGCCGTGCGAAAGGGCCTGAAGGAATATCGCAGGTTTCAGCTTGAGTTATTAATACAAAAGAGCAGTCTGGTGAGTCCGCCTTTCAATGAACAAAGAGAAATTCACGGAAGCTATGTTTCACCGAAGTTCGATATCGCTTATTCAATTTCACAAGAGTGTTGACTGTCAGATCAAGGAATGACGAGCGGTTAAGTACGCAAGACAGCGTTAGGTCAATTTGCACCATATTGATTTGTGCAATTAACAAAAGGTTTAGACTAAAACAAATATGAATTAAACACGGCCAATCAAAGACTCCTTTAGGAATATTCGGATCCAAGGTTCGAACGCTCGGTAACCTCAAAATTTTAAGATTTGCGCAAATGTCTCCTGTTTCAATATATCAAACGCAGTTACAATAAGTAAAGTACGGTGTAATCATACACAATTTAGAAAAAGAACGCCACCAACAGATGTTTTGTTTCTTGTCCGTTAAGACAGTTTGGGTATGTACCTTACATGACAATTTCATTTACATTTATAACGATTGCGACGGTAGCTATTTTGTCTTGGTGAGGTATCGGCGGTAGGATCGAAGTAAAGTGCTAACTAGTATACAGATGATCCAGTAATTTGTTCTGGAGAGAAGGTTACCAAAAGTGCAGACGTTCAGATTAAAAGTAAGTCTAAATTACAAATGGCTTTCATTAAGAATGGCAAATTGTTAAGTTCATATTGAAATTATAATTTGCAGCTGTCTTATTAGAATAAAAAACTTGTGACATTTGTTAAAGATATATATATCTGAATCTTGTAAATATAAACGTTTCTTGTGGGATAGAGTTCCTCAATGCTCTGGTGCTATTTTCTTGTTTCTTTCAATTAAAGCTTTTAATGCATGTAATACGTCCTGAGAATCGTTGCTTTATGTATGTTTTCTTCATCAGAAAAGTTGGTGTTGTACTGGACTTCAAAAACCTTCTACGTGGCTATTTCTGTTAACTGATTTGCAAATTGACAAAATATTAAACCGGAGTACTTTCTGTTCTTTTTAATATTTACTGTTTGAGGCAAAAAATTCTACATCTGCATCATCACATGGGTGATCCGTTTGTGTCCGTGTTCGAATTGGCGGTCCCATACTGAAGTACCTAGGCATTTTATTTGCCTCACAGCGCGATGTGCGTCAAGCCCTTCTTACGCTGTTTATTTTCTGAAGTATTTTTCCTTCAGAAGCGAATGTTGAGAAATTTCGAAAATTTCGGTCAAATTAGATTAACATAAAAGTGCTATTTTTGGTCATTTTTTTATTCTTTTGCTAATTTTCAATAGTAACGCTACCTTTACCTGTAAAATAACTTGTTGTTGGGCTAGTTGGTGTTGCCTGTATTGAACCATGGTTAAAATCGCTAAAAAGACGTACACAAGATAGAAGACAAACACGGGCGCACTAGTGCCCGTGTTTGTCTAATCTTGTGTACGTCTTTTTACCGCTTTTAACCATGGTTCAACACAAAACCTTTACCTGGTTGCTGCAGATTGTGCAAACGTGCCAGGAATTGTGTTCTTTTACAAAAAAAAAATTCCAGGGCTGATTATGTCTATAATTTCTTTTAATTTTATGTCACATACTACAAACGCTTGCACAGTTCAAGTTAAAAAAAGAAATATGTCCTTTTGTGTGGACGGCTAAAAATAAGCGAAATTATTTTTTTGAAATACTTTTTATGGCAAAACTTTAATCACTCTCTTGTTACACCTTTTTTTATAAGAGGCTGGTGTATTATACGTATTATATATCATATATATTTTAATAGGCTAGATTAGAGGAAAATTACTAGTTTAGTTGCGTAATATCGATGAGAAATCTGAACACCGTGTATTCATAAAATATAATTTCTATATACTTTTGTAGTCGAAAACAAACATCTGATGCAGATTGTATGCCTAAATTGTGCCCAAGCCTTTATTTTTGAATTGCTTAACTGGAATTAATGTTTAACGAATTGTAGTTTAATATGGATGGCTGGGCTCAAAAGTAAACAAAATGGAGCATTCGAAGTGTTTTCATTTACAACGTTTAACTTTAATCCGATTTTAATAAGCTAAAGTGACACTATCGCACTATTCTTAAGGCTATTATGATACCGAGATCAAATATCAAAAACGAAAAGCCCGCTTGACTTCGCATCGTGTTTACACTAATACGCATTGCGAGGCTGTTTCCCTACAACCAAAAATGTAATGCTTTGTGTTTTTATAAGAGATTCTGTCGAATCGATTCTAAAGATTAAGCTATTCAATAGCGTAACGAGTTTTAGGTTTCGGTGCTCCACCAAAACTTTAACACAGAATCACAATGGAAAACAAACAAATTGAATATGCACTGTAGCAGTTAGCGTTTAATGTCTGCGCGAAACATTAAACAGTTAATGTAAACAAGGAACAGCTGATTTTTCCCCTTTATTTTACCCTGAGGGTTGTAATCAAAAGTAGCGAATCAGCCTAGCGACAAATATTAGCATTCATCAACGTTCTGTGAGGACAAAATTTGAAAATGTGCCAATGTCATTCTTATTGCTGACTGTGTTGCGCAGTGTGCATTGTTTATGAACGCGTTCGGGACATCTATCTTTGCACAATACAAAACGTTAAGAAGTTTTCTTCTCGTTGTCTTTGCAAACTCTTTCTGTCCTCTTTTTGTGGCGCATAGGAATCTTCCATGTAGGGAGCAAAACTGTGGTTGTTGGCTTATTCTACCATGCACTCACATCTTGCAAAAAGTTGTAATCTTACTAGGGTGAAACATGTGAGTTATTCTAAGCATGGGTAACGAATGATAGACGATAATATTGGTCTGCTACAACTTTTGCTCTCATGTAATAAAACCTTAATGATGTGAAGTAAATAATATTGAAACCTCATTGTCCCCAGTGGGCGATTCCTCGTTCGAAGATTACAGTGTCTTGAAATGTGCTCTTCGATACCCATTAAATGTTCAACTGATTCGAACTAAATAATTGAAAAGGCATATTTTGAAAGCTCAATTATAGTAATACGATTTGAATCTACTGATATATTTTATTTTCAGCAAGGTTTCAACATTACTTCACAGTTTACCTTGAATACGAAAACTCGTTTTAAGAGAACCTTTCAGTCTTCGGTTTTCTCAGATATGAAATATTTTACTTTACACAAACAGTGCAAGAGCGAAAATTAATGCAAGACAGTGAAATATTATCTATACATGTTGCGTTGACCACACTTTCGTGACGCTACTATTAGAGCAAACTTGTAGCGCTAAATAGAAGAAAGTGCTAAATGTTGCCTCACCATATGTTTCCTTTAGAGTTAGTATTTGTTTATTAATTTGACAATCTTGAAGTGCGTGCGACATTACAAGAATACTAGTATAGTGAGCACCCACCTTCAACCCTCTGTGACGATGGCGCAAATTTAGTACTGGACTGTAGGCCACTAGAATAGCATCAACGTGTACCGCATTAACACACGACACGAGCTCTGTCTTAGTACGCGCCTTGTTTGTCTGCTATGCGCCCTTTACATGTCGCACATAGCCCACTTGTGCGCACATCACCCTCATCTTACGCGTGTCTCCTTCGGTAATGCCATCCTTGACGCTTCCATTGCTGTCGCTCTCAGTTGTACATTGCTCGAACTCTACTTGTTAAATACAATACTTTTTTCAGAAAACATGTGTATTGCGAACCTTATTTCAACACGCGATATCTTGCAGCCATGGCCCTTTGGTTGGCCCCGCAAATTCCTTCCTAGAAAGAGCGAGCGTTGAAAGCTTGCTAACACGCATTTTAAAACTATCAGCAACAAAAACAAAAAGAATATAAACATGTTTCGTCAATATGTATTCAAACAATGATGGTAATTCTTGTAAATATACAGTATTATTAACAATACTAGAAAAAAGGAGTTACTCTCTTGCAGATGGAATGGTTGTAATCCTTGTTCTGCATAGGTAAACACTTTATATGCCGCGTTCTGCGATCCAGTCTGAGTACTTTTATTATATCTACTCTCAGATCACTGAGGTTGCAATTTGCCAGTATTTTAGAAGTAAAAAAACGTGTTTATTTACTCTATTGAACGTAAACGGCAATCGCTCTTTAATTGCAAACATCAGACACATATTCCTGTTTCCTTACATATGTGGACATTAGGTTTTTTAATTTAATACCGCAATAGGTTTCGACATGATCGTTCAGGGATAATTTCTAGGGTTTTATGTCTCGTAGTTACAGGGTAAAACAATTCTCAAAATGGTCGCAGCATGACGGCGGTGCCGCGAATGTGAAAAAAAAAGTGTACCAGAGGAACTTCGAACACGTCTAAGGTTTGTCTATCTGAGGCGCAGAAAAGGTAAGTCCTTTACTGCCGAGCAGCAGAGGAAGTTGTATGTGTTCGTCTTATATAGTGGGCGATAAAGAATCGACAGGAATCCATTGTACCGAATCACACTTTCTTTTAAAAGACTGGAAATTGTTTCTTATCAACAGTGGCTTATGGTAAACACACCATAAATGAATGCTTTTGATTGACACATGCTGGTTAAGCAATGTATAGAAGTGTGTGCACTATTATTTTAAAATGGGGCAGGCGTCGGCAGAAGAAAGCATGAATGCTTTGCTTTTAGTTCAAACCCATGATGGCGGGTTTTTTTTTGTTGTTGTTTTTTATTATAAGGATATACTTCATTATCATGGTTTTTTTAAAATAAGTTAGAATACCTGCATTTTTTAGTGTGATTTGTTACTTATTGTGTGCAGTTTAATAGGTACATCATTCCAAAGTTTTCTTTCTACGGCTCATTGCGACACAGAAACTGCCTACTGAGAGGTCGGCAGATCGACTTTCATGCAAAGTCATATTTGCACGGCGGAACAAGGGACGGGCTTTGTTGGACAAGTGTTTTTAACAATGTGATAAAGCTGCTTTTTATTTGCTGATTTGCTTTAGCAACATACAATGCAAGTAATAAACATTAATTCGCGTTCATAAAGCTTACGGCGGAAAAACGGTCACGCTGAATGAAAAAGAAATGTGTGCGGTTGTCGCAATGCGGATGACGCAGCATCACTCTACTTATTTCTTTACTCCTAGGCAAGCAAACTGGAAATCATGTCATATATAAATTTTGATAAACATGTAAAACTCGTTTGGCAAATTATTAACGTTCAGTATAACTAGTTACCCAATTACCTTCGATTAACTAGTTTTCTAATTAGCAGATATGAAGGTACGATGTCATGTAGAAGCATGCTGAGGATGGTCAAAGACCACTCAATCAACTTATTTTAGAATAATAGATTGCACGTACAGAATTTCACTGCGTTACGGAAGGAACGCTCGAGTCTCAGGCATTTTTAGGAGTCGATTTAATATGATGAGTTTTAGCGCGAGCTGAGCTCTATTTCAAATGGAAGTCCATTTATTCTTACGTAAGGTTTCAGTTTCATGTGGTAGCGCATTTTTGCGCCAGCGGTTCTGCCCCCTATGGCCGAAGCGCGCAAGCGGAACACACGTGAGCATCATTTTCTTTCTTCCTGCGAGGGAGACGAAGCTGCGGCTTCGCGCCTTGGCTATGGGGGTGGGACCACTGGCGCAACGAAGCGCCGCGATAGAAAAGCGAAACATGGAAACGCGTCCAATTTGTGGTTTTTCCGGAACATAGTAAAATGCTGCACACGCCTTTTATATATCTATCATAAGGTGATTTCGTTGCTTTCTATCATCCTGAGAAGGTTTTTAATTGAAAACCTAACTTTAAATTCACTAATTAGGAGGTAATTACTAGGAATGTGTTAATAAAACAAATCATTCCATAACTTCTGTTTTAAATTCTCAAATAAGCCATTTGTCATTGACCGATTCGGCATTAATTTCTTGTTTGTTTCAGTGCAGTGCGTACTTTTTACAGGAACCATTTGGTTTATGTTTCCAGAAACTTCCTGCATAATGCCCGCCCGACCGGAAAACGGGTCGACGACTGACGAACAGTGATAACACACATTCATTTTTAAGTAACTCGTTGTTTGCGGAAGAACCAAGGCCAGCCAGCAACTCTGACTTCGAGAACAACGGCATTCCGAAGTCTCATCCATCGAACATCATAGAAAGCCACAACTCAAAAGGATGAGGACACCAAAGGCAGACGCGCAGATTAAGGATGCTGACTTGTAACTCTGGTATATTGTTTTTCTACTTCGCAGAAAAACAGGTAGAATTGTATACCTAAAGTAACACCACCCGTCCATGCATGACAACGTCAATTACCAACTCGCCAAATTCTCCATCTCAAAGACACAGTCCCACATCTTCAGCTTTAAGCATTTAGTAAATTTCACAAGATGCCTTAACAGAAGATATATTAAAGAAGCTATCACAGAGCTATAAAACAGCTGTTAGATCATAACACAAAACCTGGAAACGTAAAGGAATAAATACCTTTTCGTAGGCTTTACTTACGTTCGACGATGTGTATAGCGCTCTAGAGTTTCTCGTGCCCTTGTACCGGTGGGTTATCATTTGGTGCGTCCTAATCTACGTCGTGATGTCGAGAGATTACTTAGGGCGCTCCGCTTTGTTATACGGGAGCCAGCTGCGAGCACCACCGGTCGCCTAGTGCCGGAGGCTCCCATGAGTCATGTTTAGTCCAACTGCTTGCACTCCCATTCGCCTAATCCTTGTGGAGCTGATCAAAGATGTCTATGATGAATTCCCGTTGCACCATTTGGTAAATCATGATAATCATCTTTAAGTATGATTAGTCACGACTACGTCTTCCTTACAAATCCTTTGCATGCTTATGCATTGCCTGATGTCGGCTAAGGATGCTTTATTTTGCTTTGATCTGCTTGTAAGAGATCTTTTTCAGGCGAAATCCTTACTTGTCCCATTACGCGAAGAAGCTCCGGCATTGTGTCCGAAGGATGGTCACACCAAAACTTCATCAAGCACGCGCCCCACTAATAAAACACAAAGAAAAGCAGAGCAACGTAGATGAACATGAAAAATCGCGTACACAAAGCACAAGGACAAACGAGGAAGGAACGCAGAACACAGGCAGGCGCGTACTCACAACTCCGATACATTAGATGAAGAAAGGAACGATGTTAGTCCTTGACCATGTATTTTGTGTCCGATTTTTCATTATTTTTGACGTTTACCAACTCGCCCAGCTTACCACTTTACTGCATCGCATATTCTTCGTCACGGAAGCCTGCGGGGCTCTCAAGGTCAAATCGGACGTGCCTCATAAATACTACAAAAAGAAAATCACAACAACGCGGATGCTTCGTCACGGAATCCGTCTTGAAGCCGGCTGGGTTCGGCGCGCCTGCACAGTGCGGGAGCGTGACGTCACCACCGGAGTGCCATGTGAAAAATGTAGACGTGGCAAGCTGCTTGTAGAATGCGATGCGTGTATGAATGCTTTCGCATTCCTGTATGTCAGCAGTGTTAGGTGTCTCTGACGAACTTTTTTTATGTTGAGCGTAACGTTTTTCGCAGAAAATCCGCCCCATAATCATATGCTGTTGAATGAATCAAGCATAATGTTCCGACACTAGCGGTTATTTTTTTTTACGCGCTATGTTTTAACGTGTTGTTTGCGGTCTGGTTGCGGGCACACCTAACGAAAGTATACTCCAGGAGGAACGTGATATCTTTCAGACAAAGTGTGCTCGCCAGACTAGTGCGCTTGAATGGCCTTCTAAGGACCCAAAACAAGTACGTGGTTTTGAATATCACGCTTGTAAATGAGGGTTTAAAAGTGTGGTGCGAAAACCATTGGACATATCATCAATTTATTCGCGCAGGGCTTCCTAACAAGGGATAAGCACGTTCACAAGAAAGTAGTGTAATCGTTAGTTTTTTTTGTAAACTGAATTCTCCATCAAGGAAGTTTCTTACCTTCGAATATTTGAGCATTGCCATTATAAGGGGAAAAGTCTGCGCCGTCCGCGCCGGAACCTTCCGTCAAACACGGGAGAAACAAAACAACATAACATAAAAAATGGTATTGGGAAGCGTGCGCCGCGCCGTGGCCACTTTCTAAACACTCATCGTTTGTTATTTTGGCCTTCGCTAAAACGAAAATGCTGTACGGGAGGGTACGTCCCTCCTTCCAACCTACAACTCGCCCTACTTTCTCAACCCTTCGGCGCATCTAAAAGCACCTTCCCCTCTGAGAGCACTAAGAGTAGAGGGTAATTCGTATAACGAAAGTATGAGCGAAGCCTGTCGGATATTTTCTTTCGTGTCTCCCGCATAGTACGAAAAAAGATAAAACGAGGGGTAGTGCGCCTTACGACACATGTGTGGAGCTGCCTGAAAGATGCTTTCTTCTCTCCTGCCCTTACTCTACACCATCCATATTAGGACGCAATGTTTGGGCGCACAAGGCGCAAGTGTTCGACCTGTATTGACGGCTATGTTTTAAGTAGGGTGTGTACTTTCCGATGTTTATTTGTGAGAAAAATCGGCGGATGTTTTTCGGTGTTTATTTATTTTCGAAACACCGGTGTATTTCGGTGGAACGTCTCATGACGAGGCTAAAATCGGTGATTATCGGTGGAAAAAAATGCGATTGATCACAGACAGAGAGTTCCAATTTTATTCACATATTTCATACACTTCTTCTCCAGGAAGCATCTACTTCTCACACTTGGTTATTATAGTAGATGCAAGCATACTTCGAGAGGCTTGCATCCGTCATGGCAGCACGTTCCTTGCGGTTCACAACCCGCAATTTTGAAAACGCACGCTCCACATTTGCGTTGGACACAGGAAATCCCAAAATGTCTAGCGAGGCTTGGGACAGTAGTGGCCAGTCAGATAAATGAAGTTTGCAAAATAACACTGGATCAACGGTGCTAGTCACAGCATACTGGCGGTAACAAAGAAACTCTAATTCTAGGTCACTCAGCTTGCGCTCGTCTCGGAGGACCAGCCGATAGATACTTTCATAAGGCATAAATCCCTCTGGCAGCTCCACTTTTATGCACGGATTAACAGTTTGCACGCGGAACCAGAACGACAATTCGTCCATGAAATCTAAGTCATCAGAGATGTTTCGGCAAACAGTCCTAAACCACTTCCTTTGAATCATCTGATAGTAGGCAGAGAAGGATTCAACAAGCTTTAACCTTAGGGCCTCTTCAGTCATGTTCAAAAGTAGGTCAACACTGCCATAGCTTTCTTTGGCATGCTATTCAATATTTTCAACAAAGCTGCTAGTTTTACGCCGAGAAGAGAATACACCTCGTGCACCAGAGTTTTCTCGGACTCAAGAACCTTCATGATAGCGAGTAGAGAACTCGATGTCGCGTGTATGAAAGTCATTTTGATGAGAAGATCCTGAAGACTCGGGATCTGAGACAAGCACTCTGAGTTTCCTGCACTTCTCGCCAACTGCATCACTACTTTTCGGAAAGGAAAAAAATTGGGCGCCAGTAATGCAACACATCAGCCAGTGCCTCGTAAAAAGAAAACCACCGTGAGGGGCTCACAGTGGAGAGGCACTTCGGTTCAAGATTTATGAACTGACAAAGCACGTTGAACTTACGCCGTATCTCTCGCGAACCTTTCAGGAGGGCAGGAAAGTGGAACACAATGTCCTGAACGGTAATCGGACAAAAGCTCACCGGACAAAAGCTCACCGGACAGAAGCTCACCGGACAAAAGCTCACCCGTTTTTTGACAGACCCGGACAAAAGCTCACCCGTTTTTTTGACAGACCCGGACAAAAGCTCACCTCGATTTTTTTTTTTTTGCTACCCGGGCGAAACACGGGCTTGAATAAAGTGCGGACGCGATGGACATTGGACCATTTTTAGGAGAACTTGTACCCCATCCACCAATGAGTTGCGAATTTTTAAAAATACTTTGAAAGAACGGGAGTTGGGCCTTTTGGAAAAGTACAAGACAGATGACCAATTTAGGAAACTGTGCGGGATTTTAGATTGGCTCGCGTTCCTTCCACCACAGCTTGTTCCACAAGAACTAACCACCAGGGAAAAGTCTACCGGTGACATCGGCTACCTGCTGGACTATTTTGATTGCACGTATGTCAACGGCCGCTTCCGTTATGCTTCTATTCCATCTGCGGCGGCACCCAGAGCGAATTCTTCCCTTCGCCTGACTCTG